>VWZT01001206.1:622202-674684 GCA_013397055.1 Pachycephala philippinensis
GAGCAAAGCTCGGCGCGGCCGCCTCGGCGAGAGGCATGGCGGGGGGCGAACAGCGGCACCCGCTCTGCTGCCAGCATGGTGGTTCCGAGGTCAAGGTGAAACAGGCCGCCGCAAAAAGAAAGCGAAACTCGAGAAAACGGTCCATTAATGGTCGTTTGTCTGTGTACAAAATAGCAAAACAAAGCACTATTCCAGCTTCCAAAAAATCATCCTGTGGTATCACCTTTGTATGGGAGGTGCACCTCCTGTAGCACAGGTCCTTTATCCCTTCATCCTCAGGCACTGGTCTGAGGTTTCCATCTGGCTCTGAAACTCCCCTAACACCCTCTGGATTTTAACAGAGGGATTTCTGGATCCGTGGGGGACACTGCTTGCTGTCAGCGTGGTGTGGCGCGTGAAGCCTGTGTGCTGGCAAGGAGGTGCTTGTCCTGGGATGCTGAGTAACACTATTTATCGTTTGCCTGGACAGAGCTGGGCTGGCCGGAGTCCATACCCTATCTTGATAGGCCTCCGTCCCCGCTGGAGTTTTATCGAGAGTGGGTGAGTCCGAACAAACCCTGTATAATTCGCAACGCCATCAGCCACTGGCCAGCTCTGAAGAAATGGACCTCAGCGTACCTCAGGTATGAGCGAGCTGTGGAGCAGGACTGGTTTTCAATTTCAGGTGACCTCACTAAAAACCCCGTGGTTAATCTTTGCTTTTATTTGTAAGATTAGCTCAGATTCCTTCCTGGTTCTGTATGAGGGTGTTTAGTCTTCCCAAGATCAGGTGTAACTGTCTGCCTTGCACACATACTGCCCTACCAGTTCCAATGCAGCCAGGAGTGGGGGTGTTTTGGCTGTGTGCAGCCAAAAGACTCAGCTATTGAAACCCAGCCAGCTGGAGTGGGGCTGTAACACTGTAAGAACAGACTGACTTGTTTGTGACTGAGCACACCTTGTTTTTGTCAAAAAACTAAATGATGAGCATTTTAGCAGTGACTGAAATTTTAAAGAAAATTCCTTCTTTAAGACAGGATTTATGGTTAGACCTAAAATGTGTGGGTTGGATCTAATTCTGTGGGGTTTAAAGCTAAATATCTCACGGAACTAAGGAGTGTTAGCCTCATGGGGTGTGTATCTATCAGTTTCTGTCTACCCCTTCTCCCTGCTCAATTGCTTTTGAACATGTAAACCCTTGGACTTGGCTGGGTTGAATGGCCCCAATAATACCAAGCTCTGCCATGATTGGTGAAAAGAAGTGGCTGAAGAGGGCCCTCTGTCTGCCCGGAGGAAAAGCAAGCTCCTTTGTGAACTGTCCTGTTAGGAGAGAATTCAAAGAGGGAAAAGAAACTAGAGCTGCCTTGAGTCTAGGGAGCAATTGGAGCAGAATGCCAGAGCCCTTACCAGACAGCAGAAAATCTAATCTAGAGACACCCATCCATGGAAGGACAGGCATCTTATTTTTGCTGCCTTTGAAACATGTTTTTAAAATAACCAGTATGTATTATATGAGCTGACTGTGGGCCTGGATATAAACCCTTGATTTGTTTTGCAGGGAGGTGGTAGGTCCCAAGGTGGTGAGTGTGGCAGTGACACCAAATGGCTATGCAGATGCAGTGTTTCAGGACCGTTTTGTCATGCCAGAGGAGCGCCAAATGCCTTTCATGGACTTTCTGGACATTGTGGAGAAGAAAGTGACCTCTCCCAACGTATTCTATGTGCAGAAGCAGTGTTCAAACCTCACCGAGGAGTTCCCGGAACTTGTGTGTGACGTGCAGCCTGACATACCATGGATGAGTGAGGCACTGGGTAAACCCTCTATTTCTCACGTATTCAGTAAATATTTTGCATGGAGCTTTAAAACAATCGCACTAGGTACTACATGGTGAATGCTTGTTCTCTTTCTGAATGCCACAGCTCAGTTTGGTTTCATCCTCTTAGAAAGCAGGAGTGGTAAAATACATAATAGAGTAATCCAAGTTTTGGCATTGGATTATTCTGGAATCAATATCTCTGTTGTGTATTGGGACCCTCAGAACTGAAAAAATGTCATGTAACACTTCTTTACATCGAGTGGCTTTTCTCTGGTCTAGAGTCATGTTTTGGCTTAGTGTTTGCAGTGCAAAAGGGGTTGCTGTTGTTCATAGAGTGCTATTTGCAATGAAACCTGTCACAGTTATGAAGGAACTTACAGGACAGAATTTGGCAGAAACTGGCAGAAAATTATTTGAAGTGCTTTTTAAAATGACACAATTCTTTTTGTTGTTAACATCATATCTCTTTCCCCTAACCATACAGGGAAGAAGCCGGATGCTGTGAATTTCTGGCTTGGGGAGTCAGCTGCTGTGACATCTTGTATGTATCCTATGGCACTGTAAATCTTCTGGTGACCTCAGCACAGGTTTAAGGTGGCTTGTTTTGAGTTAGTGGCTCAGGAGGACGGTGTGGTTTTTCTGACAAGGCAGTTCTATTTTAACATGCCTTTTTTTGCATTCTTTTTTCTGCCCTTCTGCAGCCTCCTGCTGCTGTGTCTCTGGGTGCATCTATCTGTCATTGTGTCAGGCAAGGCACTGACTATTTGCTCCATTGCATGCATTTGCTACAGCATGATATTGTGACTTTCCTCTCCCACCGGCTGCAAGAGGAAGAAGCAGCCTGATAATAATAGGGAAAGCTGACACTCAGTTTACTATAGTTTCTGCTGCAGAGACGGAAATAGCACCGATTTTCTGTCTTTCTCCACATTTCTCTTTTTTTCTCAATCCTAGTACATAAAGATCATTATGAGAACTTGTACTGTGTGGTATCTGGAGAGAAATATTTTCTACTGCATCCACCAAGCGACCGTCCCTTCATCCCATACGGTACATCATTTTGCTGTGCAATATGTCTGAAGGTTGGAAGGAGAACAGACTGAAACACTGAAAGATGTGAAAAAAAGGAAGCAGTGATAACATTTTGATGTTTATGCAGTGTTACACTTTCCAGTGTGAACAGAAATCTCTTCTATTTCATGCTGCAGGTAGTTTGTATATGCAAATGTTATTCTGAGGTCAGGTTTTCCAGTCCAGTAAAGTAATGGGCTCATTGATTCACATCTTGAGTCCTGTGTCCAGTTCTGGACCACTCAATTCAGGTAGGACATTTAGATGCTGAAGCGAGTCCAGAGAAGGGCATTAAAGCTGGTGAAGGTTCCAGAGGGTAAGTCCTATGAGGAGGAGCTGAGGGAGCTGGAGTTGTTTAGCCTGGAGGAAAGGAGACTCAGGGGGGACCTTTTCACTCTCTAGAACTCCCTGAAAGGAGGTTGTACCCAGGTGGGTGTCAGGCTCTTTTCCCAGGCAACCAGTTACAGAATGAGAGGTAATGGTCTCAAGTTATGCCCAGGGGAGGTTTAGACTGGATGTTGGGCAGAATTTCTTCACATAAAGGGTGATTAGATATTGAAATGGAGGCATGTCCTTGGAGGTGTTTAAGGAAAGACTGGAGGTGGCACTTAGGGCCATGGTTTAGTTGACAAGGAGGTGTTCAGTCATAGCTAGGACCTGATGATCTCAGGTGATCTCAGATCTCATCTCTTGATGTTTTTTCCAACCTAATTGATTCTGTGATACTCATGGCAGTCTCTTCAGCTTTGGAATATTTAAATTATTTAAGTATTTTGTCAGTGTTGTAGCATGTCATCTTTGATGTTTTACAGGTTTGGATTCTGCCTGCCTGCATTTCTCTAGGAAGGAAAATCCAGGAAGCTAAAAAGTTAGCTGTATTTTAATGAAATATTCAAGCTACTAACTGAATCTCTGAAAACTGAGAAATGAAGAAAGAGATTCTTGTGGCAGCATTGCTTCAAACTGTCTGTTTTCTGTTTCTTTATGTTGCTTTCCTATGTGCACAGCAGTAGTTTTTGTTGCAGTGTCATCTAGAAAATGGACAGCTTAACTTTATGCCTCACAAGACTTAATTTTCCCATTCCTTGACTTTCAAACCATCAGATTAAGTGAATGCAGAGTGCTCTATGACACAAATATGATTTTGCCTAGATGTGTGCTGCTACAATATTTTATTTATACTCTTTTTATTTTGTTTACAACCTTGAAGTGATAGAATCACAGAATGGTTTGGGTTGGAAGGGACCTTGAAGATCATTGAGTCAATGCCCCTGCCATTCAATAGACCAAATTGCTCAAAGCTCCATCCAGCCTGACCATGAACACTTCCAGGGATGGGCATCCACAGCTCCTCTGGACAACCTGTTCCAGTGCCTCATGGCCCTCATTGTAAAGAAATTCTTCCTTATATATAATCTAAATCGACCCTGTGTCAGTTTGATACCATTAGCCCTTGTCCTGGCCTTGGTAAAAAGTCTTTCTGTCTTTCTCATAAGCCCCTTTTAGGTACTGGGAGGCCACAATGAGGTTTCCCGAGCACCTTCTCTTCTCCAGGCTGAACAACCCCAGCTCCTCAGCCTTTCTTGGACAGGTGGTGTTGTATGTATGTGAATGTATGAAATCCATGTGTGTGATAGGAGTCCTACGTTGTAAAACAAATTACTGTTAAAGCATAGAACAGAGGTAATGCTTACATTTCTTAGTGTGTAGTAAAAATAGAATTCCAGCTTTTTGAGCATTAGGTTAATTAATGGAGAGAAACTCTCTCAAGGGAGGGGTTAGAAAACTACATGTGCTGAAGCAATGAAAGAAATGCAACCAGCAGTATCTGAGGGAGTTGATGAGCCCTATCAATTAAAATTAGAAGTGAAAGGCTGGCCACAAGCCACTAATAACTCTTGTGAGTGCTTCTTTGGTAGACTGACCTAAGAAGAAATACCTGACTACAGAATGATGTGTAAGTCAGGGGTGCATTTATGACTTATGAAAAGGAAAGAAGACAGTTACTGGAACAAAATAGGGCTGGGATACAAATGGGCTTGGAAGAGAATAATTTCTGAGAAGAAAGAAGGTTAGAGTTCCAAACAGGAAGGCAGCTTAGTATTCAGACTGACTTAAAAAAAAAAGTATTTTAAGAAACTGGATAAAATTTGAAATAGAAAAAGGGAAGGATAGTGAGTACAGTAAGTTGAAAATGGTTTTGTCTTGATTTTTCTTTTACTTGGTGAAAGTGTGACATGCACTGCCATTAGTTTCTCTGAATTGTGTAATTTAATTCTTTCTCTGGTTCCAGAGCTCTATCAGCCAGCAACCTACCACGTATCAGAAGATGGTTCATTTGAAATTGTAGATGAGAAAACTGCAGAGAAGGTAAAAAGTTTATAAAGAATGCAGTTAATACAGCAGGGAGAGTTTGGGGCATTGCTGAGTCCTCAAACTAAGCATAATGATTGATATTTAGAAATCCTTCATTACTGGAAAGAGAATGCCCAGATATTTCACTTGTATTTTACTATTTGCAAAGGATACCCAGCTTCCAGAAAAAAAATTGTTACTGCACACCTGAAACCATTAATATCATAAACTGTTGCCTTGCACCAGACTTAAACAGATCCACTAAAGAACTTTTGGATGCATCAACAATAAAGGAATTGATTGCATTATGCCTGAAATAGACCCCTCTACAATTCACTTTCTCTTGTCCCTCTACTCAGGTCTACAGTGGAATCACCCAGTGCAATAAAACATTCCTCTCTGAATGAATAAGCTGTATTTTCTTACTAGGAGCAGTATTTATTTGATTAATATGTTTAGATCTGGGCTAAACATTTACTTTACAAACCTAACTAGAATCTAATCCCTCTGCGGAGTGTGAGTAATGCTACAACAGAACTTGAGCTGGGGCTTGTTCTCTGTTTCCGGAGTGGTGCTCATGGAATCTCATTTCTGTAATGCAGTAAGGTTGGAATGCTGAGGTTTATAATTCTGTGGGGCAGAGAAAAAATTATTGCAGGCAAGAGGGACTTCCCAGCAAGAAGGGGTGTTTTAGCTGTTGTGAGTAAAAATTAGACCAGAGAGCTTAAGAAGAAGAAAGGAATTTCTAAAAAGAGTGGTGCAGATGAAATATGTAAGTACCGAATGTAGGAGGAACAAACAACTTAAGGGGCTAGAGGTGTTTTGAAAGTATGCCATGAGACTGCAATTTCATGGATGACATTTATTACCTTTTCCCTAATTAGAAATGTGTCACTGAAGGAGGCACATTTTTACATCCTTGACCTATTCCCAGTTGAATGTGGAAAACTGTGTAGCTGTACGTGTTTTGCTAGACAAAGTACATGTTTTGTAACCTAGTGAGTTTGATTATCAGTTGTTTTTGTGGAAGCTTGCTGGAATTGTTTGCCAGGGTCAGTACCATATCCACACTCTTTTGCCTTTAGGTGCCCTGGATCCCTCTGGACCCCTTGAACCCAGATCTAGAACTGTATCCAGAGTATGCTCAGGCAAAACCTTTGCAGTGTACGGTGAAAGCTGGTGAGATGTTGTATCTGCCCTCTCTCTGGTTCCATCATGTTCAGCAATCCCATGGCTGTATTGCAGGTAAAATAGACACTTTTCCAGACACATTTTTGGACTATGGTGGGTGTGCAGCTGGATATCCCACAGCAAAGCATCAGTGGGACCAAAGGTCCCTTTAAGGTTTTCTGCCTCTCTGCAGGAGGGAATAACGATCTTGACAGATCCCATGAGAGCGCCTTCTTGCAGCCTGTTTTGCTTATAATTCATAGCTTTGTTGACAAGTGCTAGGGATGTAGCAGAAGACAAAGTCTTCTAGTTGAGTTGTCAGGTCTGGAGAAGTCCAGCTAATGCAGTGAACCTGATCCAGTTTCTCTTTAAGACATGCAGCTAAGCAGTTTGTCTGTCTGGCCTGCTCACTGCAACTGGTCATCTGCATCCCTTTTGCAAAGAAACTGCATGTTGCATGCACATTATCATATGGCAAAAAAAAAATCTGCAGGAAGGAAACCAGAAAGTGAATGACTTAGGCATGAATATAGACACAACATGGAAGATGCTCTGTTTTAATATGAGCTGAAATCTGCTCTGACTCAGTCACTTGCCTTGCTAATAAGGTTGTGTTTGTGTTACTGTTCCCCTGCACTTACCAGAAGTCTTGTAATCTCTTTCTTTGTAGGATTTATCATCATCTCTCTATCTCTTTTTTTCCTCTCTCCCCAAGTGAATTCCAGAATTTCAAGCATTGCTCATTTGGTACATATGGAGGGGTGGGGATGGTCCAAAGTATTTTTGTTATGTCGTGCAAGTTTTGCAAGGTTTGAGAAAGAGATTTTTGCTGGAATTTTTGCTTGTCCTTTATCTGGAATAATCCTGATAATGCTGTTCAAGAAAAAAGTTATTTTGAACAGCATAACATTAGTATTTGGTTAATACTGCAAATACTGCAAGCCCTTTTTTTCAGTTCTTGTGATTCTGTGATAAAAAGACATGCTAGCAGTAAAGCAGTATTTCCCATTCTTTTTGCCCAGTGCTGCTGCATCAGTCCTTAAAGAATTTTTAGAAATAGTAGAGTTGTTTCCAGCTGCAAGCCCCTGGCCACTCTTTTTTTTTCTCTGTTTATCAGAAATGACAAAGAGTTTGAGTTTATTTGTCCTTTAGTCTGTTAACTGCAGTACAGTCTGTATATACTTGGAAAATCAATATTCTCTGGATCTGGTCCAGTGAATGTCTGAAGCTAGAGCATATCCTCCTCCAAAAAGCCCTGGTACAATATTACAATATATAGCCTAATTTTCCTGTGAGATGTACCCCAAAAGTAACACGAGAAGCAGAATTAAAGCACTGTCTAATTGATGACCACTGTGAACTAGTGGTGAATTTGCCGTCCTTTACACAGGAAGAGAGGTTCCCATCCAGATATTAAACTTGGCAGTTTGGTATTTTTTGTCTAAATAGAAGCATACATTTTCTGTACCTAGGTGTTCTGCCAGCTTCTGCTCCAATGAATCTCCAGTACAGAGTCTGAAGTTGGTTTGAGTTAAGACAGAGTTGCATTGGCAGCACTATTGAAGAACTCCGTTGTTTGCTTATGTTATTTTTGGCTGTAGTCAAAGATCTGCTCGTTTCAAAGTTCAGTCAGTAATAAGGAAAAGCCTGTTCTAACTGAACTGTGTAAAACAGTCTATGAACACATTCGTAAATCATTGCATTGTAGCCTCAAAATGTTTTTCCCTTTTCTTGTCTCTTCAGTGAATTATTGGTATGACATGGAATATGACATTAAGTACAGCTACTATCAACTACTAGATTGTCTCACAAAAACTGTGAAAATGCTATAGCAAAGGCGGGAGACTTGAGCTTGTGATGTCTGTTTCTGATGTGATACAATCATCAGCACCTGTGACTGGAGTACAAACATGATTCCCCCAAAAAGAACTGAACATTAAATTATCGTCAACAACGCCTGCTGAACACATCATGGCTATTTTGCTTGATTTGAGAGTCCAGACCAATTGGTCAAGTTTTTTGGCTTGTAAGTAGAACTTTCATAATAGCATTTTTAGGCCTTTGCATGTTACCTCAGTGATGGTAAGCAAAATAAAATTTGAAGAGAGGCAATCCAGGTTTTGAAAATCCCAAAATGGAAGCCCTGACTATTTGTTTGGATCTACAGATTGTTTTCATAACAATCCAAGTGGACAAGGAAGGATCTGCTCTGCCACCCACCTGTGCATCAGGCTGCATCAGTCCAACACATGCATTCTACTGAAGGCAAAAGTCTGTCCTGTTGTAATTCTCTAAGTTCAGTGGCTGTGGTGTTTTGATGCTGAGAAACTACAACTTCTGCAATAAATAGGTCCGTTTAAAAGCTTATTTCTATACTAATTTATTTTTTTTCCAAAGTAAACAATGGCTGGAAGACATCTAGGAGGACGTGTAAAAGTCAATGTTGGCTATTTTCCGTGTTAAGCTACACATTTTTATTACTGTTCTTTATTTCTTTTCACTGTTGTATTTAAACATACCTGCATTCTCTTGCATCCTGAGGGATGATTTTAGAGTTGCTTTGTCAGATCTGCAATCAATCAGCATATTATCTGTGGCTTCATGGTATGAGGTGTGATTCTGCAGCTTGTAAGCTCATTGATTTTTTCATTCCTCTGCCATTAATTTCTGCTTAGTGCATGGTCAGGCAAGTTGTTTGAACCAGGAGCCTGGTTCAAACTGCCGTAATTCCCATTTGTATTTCCACAGAATGGGATGAGACTACTCACATGTCTGAGACCCCCAGGGTAGGACTAGAAGGCTATTAAATACACGGACATTGCAAAAATGTAGTATTGTTGTTTATGAAAACCAAGAGCTGGTGTTTATTGTCAAATCTTCAAACAGTTCCTTAGAAACATTAGCAGTATGGGAGAAATTAATTATTGTGAAGAAAAATATAGTAATTGTTTTACTTGGTTTCTTTGCTTTTTTCAAGAAACACAGCATAAAGTTTCATTTTAACTTGTGGTGCTTATCCAGATATTGCAGAAAGCTCGAGAGGGATTAAGAACAGGCTTTGTTTTGTGGCTAGATTAAGATGCCATGCTTCTTAGGCTTTCCAGTTTGTGTTTCACTGTGCCTTGGCAAAGGCTCCCAAGCCAGTCCTGCAGTCAAATCTGGAATTTCCTGCAGCTGGGGGGCAGGGGGCGTAGCAATTTGGTTATCTCTTTTTGCTGCTTTGGGGTTTTTAATTTAGTCTCTCTTTCTAATGAAAAGTAAAAGCACTCGCCAAGAGCAAGTGACAGCTTGTGCCCGTGCAAGTGCCAGGTGTCCCCGTGCTGCTCCTGCCGGAGAGGCTGGAGGCAGGCGTGCTCTGAACTACGTCTCCCAGCAGCCCGTGCTGGCCGACTGAAGGAAGTGGTGACGATGGTTCCTCCTGGACTTCGGGCAGGGGTTTTAATCCCGAGAAGGGGCTGGCTGCTGAGGGTCGTGTCGCACGCAGTTTCAGGCGGCCCGTGCCTCGCCCCGGAGAAGGGCCGCAGCTCTCCGTGCAGCCGAGCTGGGATGGCGGTGCGGGTGTCCGTGCTGCCTTCCCCCAGGTGCCTGTTCGATGACCCTGTGCAGATCCGTGTGGCCGGTCTGCAGCCGCAGCAGGCGGTCACCCTCCGAGCCAGCCTGGTGGACGAGAGCGGGGAGCTTTTCCAAGCCCACGCTCTCTACAGAGCTGGGAGCAGCGGGGAGCTCGACCTCAGCCTCTCCCCAGCCCTGGGGGGCAGCTATTTGGGAGTGGAGCCGATGGGGCTGCTCTGGGCTCTGCAGTCCAAAACGCCCTATAAGCGCCTGGCGAAGAGGGACGTCCTGACCCCTTTCTATGTGGACTTGGAGGTGTATGAGGGCCATGGGGACATGAGCCGCTTGCTGGGAAAATGCACCAATGAACGATGGTTTTTAGGAGAGGGGGTGAAGAGGATTTCGGTCAGAGAAGGTCGTCTCAAAGCAACCCTCTTCCTCCCTCCTGGTGAGTTTTAATTCCGTTCTGGTTTTCCAGGCGTGACTGACACCACGTATTATGCCCTGTGGTCCCTGAATGCCCTCAGCAACCCAGAGCAAAGCCTCAGCTAACACTTCCCTCAGCCTGTGCCTGGTCCAGATCCTTGGATCTTCACAGCAGAGCAAAGAGGAGCAGGTGTTGCCTGGCGGGGCAAGGGCCAAGGCAGGGGTATGGTGGTGCAGGGAGGGCAGCAGTGGTAACACAAGGTGTCTTGTGGTTGTTCTAGTTGAGTGTCTTGACCTCTCCTGCAGTGAGAGCTCTGTCAAAAAGTGTTTATTTCTTAGCTTTTCTGTTTAGCTGACAGGACAAAGAGGCCCCTGGTCCTTGGCAGAGCTGTGATGCATGACAGCTCTGGCCATGGAGTGAAGAATAACGAGGCATGGTGGGAGCACTGGACTCAGGCTGCAGCCAGCTTAGGCTGAAGAACCATGTGCTCAGCAGCTGCTACAGATCTTCCTGCAGGCTCTGGACTTGTCTCTCTCTGTGTCTCTCTTTTAGCTAAGGAAAAGCCAAAAAGAAGTTTTGACCTCATTGAGCAGCTGGACTTCATGGGATACTTAGGAAGATGGGAGACAAATGGGAAAAGCAAGATCTTTAATTAAGCAGGTGCCATATTTTAAAACTCTGTACAGAGACAGTACTGAGAATGGATCCTGTGCAAAGCTGCTTTAAGCTGTGAACCATTTCCGTTCCTTGAATGGAACTTAAACATGGCTGTCTTGCTTTGTAATTAACAGTCCTTTGCAGCTGCAGCAACATCACAGCTCGTAAGGGAAATCTGGCTATGATAATGGGCAGAGCAGCATCAGGAAAGGAAGGTCCTATTGCTGCAGGAGAGCTGAGGAGCTCAGGGGTAGTTACCCAGATCTTACTGAGGCCTGAATTGGCACAGCTTGCTGCTGGCCTTCGTGAGTATCTTTCATAACCCAAGTATCCCCTCCATGGCATACCTGCTAGCATAGTTCCTAAGGAAGATGAATTACCACTCCTGCAGTAATACTGTTTGTTCATTGATCCTCAGTGGCCTGAGGACTTGTAGGCCAATGCCAGATGAAATTCAGGATGAGAAGGATGTCCAACATGTGAACTTCCTATAATGACTTCCTAAGAAAGGAAAGAAATACATAAATTCATGTCCTTACAGTCATTTTGTGTGCTCCTGAGAATGATAGCCACCATGGAAAGCTTCAGAGGATGATTTTCTTCTGGTATCTACTGTCCTGATGTGTGCTGAGGGGGCACCACGAAAGGACACCTGTAGGAACTTTTTGGTTGTATGTACACCCCCCTTTCATTGCAGGACCCGGCCCATTCCCTGGACTTATTGATTTGTATGGATCTGGAGGAGGTCTTATTGAATACAGAGCAAGCCTCCTGGCTAGCAGAGGCTTCGTGACTCTGGCTCTGGCTTACATGTCCTTTGAAGATATCCCTGCTACGCCAGAGTTTCTTGAACTGAGCTATTTTGAGGAGGCTGTGAACTTTTTGCGGAAGCAGCAGCAGGTAAGAGACAAATTATGGTGCTCTTCCTGTTGGAAACAATTTTCCAGTTTTCTGATTGGTTCCTGGACTATAAGTATAAAATTGCTTAAGCAGGAAATAGTAATTTTTTGCTAGTTTTGCATCCTGTAAGATTTTAGAAGGGAAAAAATCCATTGTCTTTTTTACTGTTTCTGAGATATTACATGCTTTTGATTCTGAGTAAGTTTTGCAGGACAGTAATAGAAGACGTTACCAACAGAATCCCTTATAGTTGTAGCACTGGAGGTGTGGCGTATTTTAAGAAGCTGAGGCTGTGTTTGAACAAGTGTGTGGGACAAGAAAGACACTTTATGACAATGTATCATCATACTTAACCCAAAAGTGGCCAAAAGAAATCAAGTAGCATTTAAAATTTTAATGGAATGCTACTTAATGTGTATTGGTTTTGCGAAGTTATTTACTTTCTGTCACGTGGATACCAGGATTGTAGGCAGTGTGAGAGCAGAATTCAGCCTTGCTTGTTTGTCTTGTTCCTCACAGAGCTCTGAAACATCTAAAATTCAATGTGAAGGGCCTTCACTAGAAGTAAGTTGATTTAAACAGCTATTGGGCTCACTTAGCCTCAGGTGTAATGAACATTATGTCTTCCAAGACAAAAGAGAAAATAACAGGTCAGCTGTAGGAGAGTATAGAAGAAACTGCAATAAAGAAATTCAATGCAAGTAAACCCAGGAAAACGTGGCTTGGAGAGAGGAACAGTAAAAGACACCATACTGAGAGCAGGCTGAGCCAGGATGTGGAGGGAGCAAAGATACTTTGTCTATACAGGTCACCAGGAGGGAAACGTGTTACAGGAGGAGAAATGTTGAGGAGCTGTAGAATTCACAGTCACTCTTTTGGAGGCTCAGCAGAGGGATGGATGAGGGAGTAATATAACCTGAACAGAGAGAGGGAAGGGACAAAATATGAGTGGTCTTAGTTGGATGAGGAGTGAGAAAGCAGAACTGGAGAGGTTATGTCAGCTCAGGAAATAAAGAGTATTTACTAATACTGTTTTTGTAATTCTATTTCAGGTGAAAGATGCTGGGATTGGCGTTTTGGGCTTGTCTAAAGGAGGTGATCTAGCCCTTTCCATTGCCACATTTCTACCTGGCATCAAGGCAGCTGTCAGCATATCTGGAAGTTGTTTTAATTCCTTCATTCCCCTGAAGGGGGATGGCTTCACTATTCCTGTCCACCCATATGACTTGGGGAGGATGAAAATCAGTGATGAGTCTGGACTAGTAGATTTTTCAGATGTCTTAGATGATCACAGGGACCCAGCAACTTGGAATTGTCGCATTCCCGTGGAGAGGTCCTTAGCCAAGTTCCTCTTCCTGTCTGGACTGGATGACATGAACTGGAAAAGTGACCTCTATTGCCAGGATGCCGTTCAGCGCCTTCGGCAGCACGGCCGTGAAGTGGAGTTTTACTCCTATCCTGGAGCAGGGCACCTCCTGGAGCCACCATACTTGCCTCTGTGCAAAGTTTCGATCCACAGGGTGCTTGGGATGTTGGTGCTTTGGGGAGGGCAGTGGAGAGAGCATGCTAAAGCCCAAGAAGATGCATGGCGCAGGATACAGGCCTTTTTCTGGCAACATTTGATGGACTCAGATGTCCCTAAGAGCAAGCTGTAGTGGAAGCTGTCAAATATGCTGGCCAGGGTTGGTATTTCAGCACTCACTGGATCTTGGAAACTCACCAGAAGTTTCCTGGACTGCCTTCCTCTAAACCCCACTGTTGCACAGTTGCTTATTTTCATTCCCCAAATAATTTCCCAGTTTTTAGTTGAATTTCAGTTGACTTCTGGCCCCACCTGCACTGTAGATTGGCACCATCTGGTCTGTCCATGTGCTGTAGTCTAAAAAAACCCAGCATCCCATAATCTATATCGCATTTGTACTGAGCTGTCTTTGCCCTCAATCTGCAACCCTCTCCTTTCATAAGAGGAAATACTCTCACAGGAGTTTTCCATTGAATTGTTTAGTCTTGCACCTTTAACTAACCTAGATATAAACAGCACTTTTGTTGGACCACACATCAGTACACTCATCTTTCCTCCTGGTATATTGTTGTCTCCCATTTCGTAGTAAAATGGTTGCAGTAGTTCTGATCTCAGCTAGGGGAAGAGGCACTCGTCTGGATTAACCTGAAGTGCAGTGATAACATTTTTTTTTCTGGTACCTCAAAACCCAGAAGTGAATCTTACCCAGGTTACTCTGGTTGTATCTGCTGCTGACTCCATGTAAGTTACATATTCAGGTAAAGTTTTCACTGCACTAAGTAAGTGCAATGTGCACTGTATGTGTGTATGCACAGTTTGCTTGAGATTATCTGAATGAAGCTTTCAACCATCTTTACACCTGTCAATACATTGAGGAACAATCCTGGTGTAGCCACAAGCTGTCACTTCACCCGACTGAGGAGTTCTTGAACAGAAGTCCTCACCTCCTGTTGGGAAGAGAAGTGATGGAGTCTGCAGTTTTGCACAGTGCTCAAGATGAGGGTGATACATACATGCGAAGTACTTGCTCTCATATGGTGAAAGTTAGTTTGTCTTCATTTTTGGGGGGGAACAATAAAGCCACTGCTGCTGAGTTCTCAGGAGCCCAGTGGGGTGGGCTGCCTCAGTGGTCCTGCCACTGTAGCAGACAGCTGTGGGCTCAGGGACATCTAAGAAATGCCACTCTTCAAGAGAGGACTGACCTCACCTTCTGGGAAAAATGTGCATTTTCTCACCCTTTACCAGTGTCCAAACCTCCCAAGGGGAGCTGTAATCTACCTTGTGCTTTTATGGGATAGTGGCAAACAGCAGCTACATATCAAATGGCATCCATGGAGCAAATTTTCTCTCCTGGAGCAGTCAAAACTCACGCCCTGACCACAGAAACAAGCAGGAACTGGAAGTCTCTGCATTGCACTGAGACAGAAAAATTTTGCCTTTGACAGTGTAGTCCCTGGTTTCCAGTTCCTGCTGGGACAAAAGCCCTGTAGGAGACTGGATCCTGCTGAGGGAAGAACCGTGCACTCAGTTTTCTTGCTTCAGGGAGCAATGGTTACTCAAAATGAGCACGTTGGGCCTCAGCAGGCTGAGGACTCTCTCATACAATATATTCAACACAGACTGTGCCCCTTCTGATTCAGGTGCTTCTGATTTTCCTGACCTCCTGTGTTCCTCAGACTGGTAGATGGAGTACCACGTAGCTGATGGTTAGAGTGGGGATATCTCTCTCCTCCTCACCCATACTGGTCTTCCATCAAGTTTTATGCTGTTGCCAGGTATTTGATTTCTGTTTGTCCCTTGTGTGCCTGTGTCCTGCGTGGACTGTGGCTGTTCCAGATGTTTAGCAAGCGCGTAGGACCTGACAGCAGAGTAACATGTAGCAACAAGGAAAGTCAAACACACTTAAGCAGTTCCATCTGAGTAAGGGACATTTTCTTTTCCCTCATTTTTCTGTTTCTCTGAAGCAGTCAAAAAACCCTGGGCTGCTGATCCGCATTTTCCTCAGACTCAGGGCATTAGGCTGCGGGTTTCTCTGTGGTATGAGTAATTCTGTTCTTTTATTTTTACTGAACACAGTGAGGTATATACAGAACAGTGTGTTGTTTTCCAGCCTGTGGGTTAACTCACATCTATTTTAATCCCTTCTGAGGAGAAACCAAGCTTTCCTAGCCTTCAGTGGGCAGTTTACAGATCTATATGTTGAATTACAAAACTGTGAGCTTCTGAGAAAATACATCATCTATAGGAAACTACCATTACAAATAAAAATACTTTCCATCAGTAAATCAAGAGTGTGGTCAGTGATGCTTTCATCCAGTTATGTTGTCACATTCAGCAGTCAGGTTCATGGAAAACAGTGTTGAAAATAGAGGATGAAGGGAGCTGACAGGTGACTCCATCGACAACAGCAGCACATAGGACCTCTTTCTTTTGTTGCTCTGGAATGAAAGCTTTGCTACCCAGTTAAAAGCCCTTTATTTATCACTTGGATGGCATCTGACAAGAAAGACTGAAAAAACTGATTTAGCTGAGCAGCTCTGTGCCACATACAGGAAAATATTCAAGCCAACTCAGTTGCACTGGGAATACTTTTAAAATTAAACTCAGTTTTGAAACTTATCTTCAGGAAATAGAAACTGGAAACTGGTGTTAGACTAATCTAAAATAACGGGTAATGGCTTAATTTCAGTAAAACATGTCTGCCTGTTCTTAAGCATGTTCTTTGGCATTTTGCTGAAGACTTTGACTACTTAGTGTTTCTTCTGCTGAAGAGAGGATTTAGTCCAGTAGCACTAAGATCATGGGTTTTTTTCAAGACAATATTCTACTAATTGCAGGCTGTTGGGTCAGAGTGCTTTGTATAGTTTCTCCAGGTCTGCTGAATACAGGCAACATTATTAAAGAACAATGTGAAAGTTATTATTTAATTAAAGATAATAGACCTTTGGCTGCAAGAGATCCTCTGCCAAGCTCAAGTGATAAATCTAATAGAAATTGGATGGGGAAAGCTGTTTGTAATCTGCTTGTAATTGAAAAGTGCTTCAGATAAAATAGAGTATCAAAGGACTAGCTTGAACTGAAAGATCTTGTCTTGATTCTGTTACCCCCTGTTTAGCACTCTGTACTACATTGCTTTTATGAGAATAAGAAAAGCTTGTGACAAGTCTCTTAAGAACTGAGAATCTCTCCACATGTAAGCAGCTATGAACAAGTTTACTATAAGGGAACAGTGTATCTTGCAATGCTTTTTTAGAGCAGGATGATTTCCTTAGCTACCATGGAATCAGGCACCAGTGGAGAGTGCTGATTTGCCCAATGCATTCTTAAGTTTTTCCATCTTTGCATTGAAAACTGACCCTGAAGTATTTTGATACACACACAAGTATAACTTGGAGGAAACTGCAGGATAAGAGTACTCAAAATGCCTTTATTAGTAAAAAGTGAACCACAGGCGCAGAAGAGGTGAAACATCTTTGAAAAAGTGGCTGTCTCTGCAGAAGTGGTGGGTATTTGAGGCTTCAGTGGAATTTTAACAGGGACTGTGCTGAACAAGGAGATTTCAGTGCAAATGGGCTTCTCTAAGACTAGGAGCTTCTTACTCAGGTGAAGCAGTGTCTCTGGGTGGCATCTGCAAGCAAGGTTGCTTTGTGGCCACAGAACAGGAGGAATGAAGTGAAAGATGAGAATATATGTTGTGTGGTGTAGTTTAGAAGTCACTTTTCTCCATTTCCAGTTTTTGTTCCCTGTGTGTGTTTGAAAGTCTAAAGATTTAGGGGTTTTTTTAAATTCAAAGCTTAGTCAGTTCTTTAATACATTGCCAGATCATTTGTTATCAAGCTGTGGGATAATGATGTGGGACAATGTTTAATGACAAAATACAAATAGTAAAAATTGTTTCTATATTAGTATTTCGCTAAAAAATTTATATTTCTACCATTGCAGAAAAAAAAACCCCACTATTCTGCACTTTTTAGTGCTCTGTACATGTTATTCAGAAATGGAATCTGAGCCAGATGTAGTATTAAGCACAGAGAAAGTGATGCTTTGTTTAGGTTTGGGGAGAAGAAAGATTAATATTTCCAATGAACTAGCATTCCTTGCAGCATTTACTGCAAAATATCCCTGCTATTTTTCATTGTCCAGGACAAAAATTAGAAATGCTGATTCTTAAAAAATCGTCTGTGCAAAATTTGCATTAAACCTAAAAATGTCTCTACCCTGACTCTGGATAGCACTTAGAGAAAAATAATAAAATTAGTTACATTCTATTTATTTAGGATTGTATCTTTTAAATTCCTTAAGCTGCTGAACTTTCAACATTTTGCATTTAGACTGGAAATTTATGTTTGCATTAAAATAATTTCGGTGAAAGGTGTGGGTTTATGTTTTTTTAACTCTTTTAAGAATACCTTGCTGCACAGAGGGATAGTCATGCCTTTTTTCTGATTAGTGATTTGACTAAGAGGTAATCCTGTGGAAAACAAAACAAAAAGAAGGTTAAAATGTTCTGCTGGATGAAAGAAGGAAACAGCAGGAACATGCATGGGGTTATCAGGAGAAGCAGGGGTGAGCAATACCGTGCCAAGATAAATAAGAAACTATTGCAGTTTTTAGTTGTTTGTAATAACTAGTCCAGCTGATTCTAGACCGTGATCCATTTCTGTATCCAGTGAAGTGAGTGCTTGGTGGCTCATTGTGTGCTGCCCCTGTTTACAGTGGATCTGCTGCTGAGGGAGTGAGATACTCGACAGTGGAGAGAAAATAGTGAAATATGAATGTCAGATAAGAGATGAGCTGGATAGATAGTTCAAAGAAAATGTCCTGGGTAGGAGCACAGAGCATGTGCATGTCCTGCTTTCATCTAGAGGAGGAAGTTCAAAGGCACTGCCATCATTTTAATATGCTATGAATTCAGCAAGATAGTTTTGAATCAATAATCCTATGCCATCTCCAGGAGTCTGTCTCTGGACAGTGTCAGTCTGACGTTCTCAAACATCCAGCACTAACTCAAAATGGATTAATTTTGGCTGCACAGTGCTCTGACTCCAGCCATTCTCCCATCTCTGGATTATTTCAGATCAGAGATACGTCATCTGGATTCGATACCTAACAACATCACTGCTGTTGTAGTGGAAGAAAAAGAGGTCAGTGGTCTGTACTTTTTGGTGGAAATATCACATCGAATTGCTGAAACAGCCCGGCACCTACTGCTTCCATGGCAGTCTGCATACCACTCCCTGTAAAGCTGAGACCTCCTAGGCTCCACTTAGATCAGCAATGTGCAGGGGCAGTTCTGTTCTTTCTCTTCTAAGGGATCTTGTTCTTTCTATGGCTGTTTCCCACACCTGAGGGCATAATGTCTGCTTTCTTTTTTTCCTCTGTCTTTGACAGTTTTGCTTCTGTCCCACTGACCACAAACCAGGCCATTCCAATTCTGGGGCACTTTGCATGATGTGCTGGTGGAGGGGGAGCACGCTTAGCAGTACATAAGGCCAAAGCCAGAAAGGTGTGTGATAACAGTGGAAGTGAGGAACCACGATGCTTCTACTGGTGAAGACTAGGTAATATTATGTTGTCTTGTTGAGAAATTACCTCACATTGGTCTTGTTTCTGGCAAATGACCTCTAGGTAGGTCAGAAAGACAAGTCTGCAGTGTGGATTGAGTACAAGGAAATGTCTCTGCCAGTCTAAGAGTTGTAAAACTACAGAGGAGGATACTTTGCTACTAGCACTGAGGATGGGACATGCTGATTAATTAAATAACAAAAACAGAGGTATAAATTTTGCATAAATTGTGCATATAAAGAAAAGAAAGAAAAAGTGTGCCTTCAAGGAGTATAAATTCTTGAATTTCTCCCCCTCATAAAGGGAAGTATGTGAGTGTGTGGCAATATATAAATGTCTGTTGGAAAGGAGGGGAGGAGTGGAGAGTGTAAAGCAAAGGAAAACCAAAAGATTATAGGTCACTTCCAAGTAGAGATATTATGTAATTAAAAAAAAATCTGTTCNGTAGGCTCCCCAGCAGAAATCTCCTTCTGGCAGAAGACGTGCAAGTGAAAGCACCGTGGCTCGGGTCCACAAACCAGATGGTTTCACTGAGCAGTGCCAGAGGTGAGCATACAGTGACCCCTGCCTGCTCCAGGATTCCCAGGATCAGCACAGTGCCCATTGCTCAGCCACGGGGTGAATCCACTTTCCTCTGTAAGACAACGTATGATGGTATCAGTGGCTAACACAGGACACAGGATCTACTCACAAACAAGTCACTGAAACCTGTGCTTTGTTTGCTTTCTGCACTAAGAGGTTTCACAATCAGTTATCATTAGTACACTTATTGTCTTGGGATGTTGAAAACGAATGCTTTTATGAAGAGGTAATAACTGTTTTCCATCACTGAAGCTCTAGTGACAGGTTATAGAAGTTTTCTCAAGTTCTCTCACTTTGAGGTCAGTGTAGAAACCGAGGAACAAGTTTTATTTATTTTATCTCCTGTTGATTCCGTTCAGATTTTCCAGTCACTCATCAGACTTGAAAATAAAGTAGTTTTTTGTTCTCTAACTGCTAGAGTCCTGGGGTAAGAAAGGTATTAAAAAAATAGTTTTTCTCCCACGGGGGAAAAGATTAGCAATGTTGCATAACTCCGTTTTATCCTCTTAAGAACTGATGGTAAAAGTCTCCTTGGAATAGCCATTAACCTGAAAGCTGGGGTTCTCCATGGGGTTTAGAAGGCTCGAACTCATGCCTTGGCTATGCCTGATGAGGTTCTCCCATTTTCCAGATTAGTGTTCTGATCAGCGGGTTGTTGTTTATCGGTACATGAGTGCTTATGATGGGTTCAGAAGAAAGGCTTAAATTTTAATCCACATTAGACCAATAGGTTTTGAAATCTTGTTGTTTTTCATGAGATGAGAGCTTTATTTTATCAAGAGTTACCTTTCACATAATATAATGCAAAGTGAGTAATTTGGTAATTTAGCTTCCTTAGGATATTTGGCTTAAGTTGTGCCTTGTCTGTTTCCCTTAATTCATCTGGAATACTATGCCCAAAAAAGGGGGGAGGAAGACCAGAGATAGATATAACTTTTTTCTCTTTCTTTTTTCAATTGTCTGTGGCTACTAAGGTGTGTTTTGTATAGCCTAAAAAATACTGTCCACTAGCAAAAGAACAGCTTGGAAAAAGCCAACCCCATTCATCTCCTTATTTGGCTTTTTCCTCTTCCGAGGCCTGAGTGAAAGCTTTGAACCTAAAAGGTGCTAGTGCCTAGTAGTTACTAAGCAGTGAGAGTTCAGTCATACTCAGGCCAGAGCTGTCTTCTCTCCCAGCTTCATTTGCTGCTTGTTCCATTTGCTTTCTGGGTATTTTTGTCATTTGTGTTTGCCTTATTAGCCATATAACAGACACCACACAGAGGATGATAGTGGGCTGAGGCAGATAATACCACCCTACCTCTTAAATTCGCAAATTTAAGAAAGATAGCTTGAGCTTTTCAGAACATTTGAATTTTTAAGTAATTTGCTCCCAGCACTTTGCATGTGCAGGTTCTCCTTTCAGCTGGGTTGAGAGGAGAGTAGAATTTTTTGAGACAGTTGTTATACTTCTTCATTCCTCTCAGTTCTCCACATAAGGCTATTTGGCTTTCCAGTGCATCTGCTTTGCTTTTCTTCTCCCTGCAGAAGAACATAATTTTGCATTATCAATGAACATCAGTCCAGACCTCAATGGAATGCAATTTCCTGGGCTCAGGAAGGAATCCAGAGGTTAGTCTCATAAATCCTGTGTAAACTCTGCAGCTCTTCCAGCTCTTAGCCAGGTTTGGCAACAGGGTCATTTCATGTAGCACAACACATTTCTTTTGTGACCTCTGAGCCAGCTGTTCAGGGTAAATCACTGTACATATGATCGTGACTTGAGCAGTGTCTGTGCACGTCTCAGCTGCTTTCCTGCTATTCTGTCTGCAGAACAGTGCAGAATTCTCCTTATGAGGTGGTGTTCCTGGAGGACAGAGCCTCCTGCTACACATGAAAAATAGGGAGTGATTTTTCTGAGGGTCGCCACATGTACAGATCCCAGAGTCAAGGAGATTCTAGATGTAAAGTTACTTAGTATGTGAAATATAGTTCTTCTGGGAGCAAATGAGTGTTTGTGGACAGTAAGGATGGTTTCTCCTTGCTGTGGTCCCCAGTTTTCCAGTGCAAGATTCCATGTGGAGACGGTCAGAAATACTTTTATCTTTGCAAGATTTTTACTTATGGGTTTTAGGTTTTCATTGAAGAGATGTAAAAACTGAAAGCATATTTAAGGATGTTTTCAATATTTTCATATCTCTGAAAGTAATAGTATGTGGTCATGTGCCTCCAAACAGACTTTTCGGCTGAAAAACAGAAGAAAAAAAAAGCTGTTTTCTGAAAAGCCAATAATCATCTAAAAAATGTTTCTCTGAAACAAGAGATGCTTTGATGAACTTAGATGTCATGATACTGTTTGCTTGGCTGGCAATTCTGCAGGACCCTCAGCTCTGACTTCCTGCCAGTACCACAGAAACAGCAGGCACAGCATGTACCTACCTCCACTTTCAGGGAAGAGCCACAGACCAAACCAAAATTCTCTTCTGCAGTTGCCCCCAGGCAACCAGAGGTCTGAGCTTCTGTAGTTTATCCCTTCATGGTCCTTTGTTTTATCCTTCTCCTATTTTAGTTTGTTTTCCTCTGTTAGGTTTTCTGAATTCTTCTTGTCTTTCTTTCCTCATGTCTCTCTTTAGAAGAATGCCAGCTTTATGTTGAGTTCTTCTTCTTGACAAACTTTTCAAAATGAGTTCTGTATCTCTTATAGTACAGGTGATCAGATTATTGTGATGGAGTAAATTGAAAGGAAAGTTATTAATTATCAGGTCTCAGGTTTTAGTCTGATTAGTAGACTTTCAAGTTACAACATATTTAGCACTGATACAGACTTAACTCCTCTGTTAATCCGCTGACTGTTTGGACTACTGCTGCAACCGAATCCATTCTGGGAGCAGACTGTATCAGAGAAGGAAGTGCCTGACATATTACTGCAACAGAGAGGAGATTATATATTAGAAAGATTTAAAGATTATATTTGCTTCAGGGCAGAAGGGCTTGCGCAATGCTTCCGGTAGCTCTTAAGCCCTCCTTCTGAAATGAGGAAGAAATGGCAGACTCAGCACAAACTCTTGTTGCAGAGACGGGTTTTATCCAAAAATAAAATACCTGTATGTCTGGAGCTGGGCTCTAGGAATATGAAGATGCAAATACTGACATGACAAGGATTCCTGCAGGGAAATATTACCTCTTTCATTAACATGTAGCTGTCCATTTCTGTATGTGGATTAAGTTTGCGAGAGAGAAAGGGTATGTCCTTGCCAGCAATGGATTTCCAATGTATCCTTGGCTTACTTCCATACCACTAAAAACATCAGCAATGCCTGAACATTAGTCTGGATTCATAAAGGTTTTCTGGCAACAGAATACCTTCTGCTGTCTTAAGCTGCTCTTCTACCCCTGTTAGAGGAAAGGAAGGGTCTCTTTAGCAGTATCTGTCTGCTCCAAAGACTTCTTGTTTCAGCTCACTAGGTGGAGTCCTGAACACTGTCACCAGGATTTTTGACCATGAGATTACTATGAGAAAAAATGGCACATATCCTGAAGGACTTCCAGTTGTTATCAGTGGGATTTTACGCATCTACCAGTATTACATTGGTGTCAAAGTGATCAACATCTTACAGAAATGGATGCTGGGTGAGGATAGAGATTAATTTTTCCTCTTTCCATAGTCTAGAATCGTGGTTTACTGGATGGGTAAACATAACCTTCAGTGGCTGGTTGGGAGGTCTTATTCTGCTATGCCATATTCTGAAGAAAATACAGTATGTCCTGAAAACTCTAATCAGAACCTAAGTGCAGGATGCTTTGGTTTACTTTGGCAAACAAGGATTTGAAAGAAAATGTGATTTGGGTGTATAATGGTGGCTGAGGCTTTAGTAGTGAGGAAAGACTGATGGTTTTTCTCCAGGTAGAAGTGTTGAGGGAACCTCTTAGCTATGCACGCTGTCTGTGGGCTCTCCCAGTGTATCTGAGCTCAGAGCAGCTGCCTTGTTGGCTCAGAGCCCTCAAGCCAGTTTGTTTCTGGTATGTCCCTGCTCCTGCCTTGCACATACGTTTCGGATTGTCAGCACCTCGAGGATTGGTTCTGTGTTTTCAATTGAAAAGTTCTTTGGGAGTACACAGTGATGGAAGCACATGTAGTTGGAGTATAAGGAAAGAATGGGCTGTTACTAGGAGAGGGGATCTCAGCTTGCTCTTCAATGTCATTGCAGCCATACTAACCTTTTCCAGGTATTTCAAAATGCTGTGTAAGCTGAAGTCTGTATTGTTCAGGGAACAGCATACCCACTTTGACTTACAGCTATTTTATTTAATGTGACCAGATGGAACAACCCTATTTAGATTCAGAATCCAGTGAATTGTAACATGGGTTTTCTTTCAAGCAAGAAAAATGTTACCATAAATATACAAGGTTTACACTTGAGAAGATGGAGAGGAAAATTTTATCCTCAATGTACAAAACTATGTCATCATTTATAATAATGCTTCCCAGCTGTAAAGAATATATCTTTTTTTTTTTTTTTTTCAGTGTATACTGTAATTTTCAACTGCTGGCTAAGTGGTGTTTTGGTTTCCAGAACAGATGATTATCTTGGCAGCAGGGGGACATTTTCTAGCCTTTATTACAAACCCCTAGTCCTTTAAACTGTGGGTTTCATCCCCTCTGTAGGGTTGCCTCTACTCTCTACTCAGGCCTGTCCATGGACAGCTCTTCCTTTAGCAACCACGTTGACATTGAAGGGTGCAGCCCATGAGAGACAGATAAAAAAGCTAAGGAGAGACTATGTGGATCTGAATATAAAAGGGGGCTCAGCTGCTCAAGGCATCATTACTGCATCTCTGTACAAGGGAGATCATGTACACTATCCTCCCAGTCTAGGGGAAAAAATTCTGTGACTTTTAGCTAAGTAAAATTTACAGGTCACAAGATGGCAGCATAATCTCACTAGTCAGGGTGACAAAATTTGAAGGGTCAGGTCAGTTATCTTCCTCAAACTCCTCTTTTGAACGGTTAGAAAGTCCTGTATGTAACTAGCTGGTGCTTCCTAAGCTCTAACTACTATGTATACAGGTGAAACTATTATATATGTAGGTGAACAGCCTTTTACATCACCTTGCAAACTAACTTATTTACTTTACATTCTGATGCACTGTGATAGTATTGACATAAATTGCTCATCAGGAGTTCAATATGCAACAAAAAAAACGACACCAGCATGTTATCTAACTAATCAGTAAAAAAGGCCACATTGATGGCGCACTGAATTTGAAAAGCCTGTGCAACTGGGAGTCATGTTGTTGTATTTTCGCTTCCTTTCTGCTCTTGAGAGCAAGATGTTCTGAACCCTGCCTCAAAATACACATTTCTTATTGAACATTAATTTTTTGGTAGTACTACTGAATGAATATATTCCCTGCGAAGAGCTAATTAATATATTGTTCTCTTTCTGTTGAAAGGAAATCCCATAATCAGTTTTCATCTGCCTATTTGCCTGCCTGTGTGTGTGTCTGTCTTTCAAAGAGATCTGCCCATTCTTACCATTTGTCATGAGCTGAACCTTTTCAATGTGCAGCACCTCATTTGGAAAAAAAAGGACTGTGCTAGGGAGAGATGATTCATCACATCAGTCACAATATTATATAATGCAGAGTGATAACAAACTACTGAGAACATTCCGAGCAGCAATATTCCCACTTGTGACTTTAAATACTTAGCGCAGAAATATCTGTATAAATAAATGGGGGTATCTGCATCTACTTGGAAGAAAAACAAGCCATGAGAGCAAGGGAAATACATCTTTATTTTCAAAATTAATTGCAAGTTTTTGTGATATTACTGCAGAATTAAACGATAGATATTTAAGTGCACCCTCCAGGTGCACTTTTTTGAGAATGTCAGATCATAGTTCTACAAGTTGCTTGCATCTTCCAAGTGAATATGGTGTTTTGACATATGTGCAGACTGTTCTGATTGGGTATTTACTTGCTGAACTTACAGGTGTGTTTTCATTGGACACTTTTGCAAACTTTAGACTTTTGAACATACGCTGAAATCCAAAATGGTCATTGGCTTTGGCTTTATTTACCTGTTCAGATGATGATGCTACCCTAGTCTATTCTCACTAGTCAATATAGTTGCAAACATGCCTAAGACAAACTCAATAAAACCAAAGAAAAATGAGGAAGTTGTACACTGCCCTTTTCATTAGCACGTTGTTTCCAGCCTAAGCAATTGGCCACATGGTGTCACTGTGTTTTAAGGCACCAAACCCTCTAGGAATAAAGCCTAGCAATTCCAAGTTTTCAAGGTATCCCAACCATGTATTATCTAAGGAGACATTTCAGAAAAAGTGCCAAGGTCACGAAAGCTTCACGGTAGGAGAGTTTTAGAAAGATATTTTACACAAAATATCTCTTTCTCAGCTTCTTGTACCTTCCTGGAATACATCAGGAATTTTTTTAGCCCAGAAGCACTTTTTCTCCAGATGTCTGCATTTGGGAACATGCTTGTATAGAAAGCTTTATCTTAAACTGTTGCAAGTTAGAAATTTAAAAATTCATCTGTGCTGGACTCATCCTAAACTTCAGTCATAGTTCTTGTTTTCTCCTTCTGTCTTTGTGTATCTGAATTTGCAACGGCCTTTGGCTCTGCTGAACAGAGAAAACTTGGTCTTATGGTGCTCAGAGCAATATAAACTGCAGCTCCTGGGACCCACAAAATGCTATTTAATCCCTGCTAGCTCTGAAGAACGCATTGCACAACCCACCTGCTCAAGAGAGCTGTGCCAAAAACGGATGTATTGCATATATAAGAAGTTTCATAATGTACAGCTATAGCAACAGCGAGAGAAACAGTTGTGTACAGATACAGTACGAGCCTTAGCCAGGCAGATGATATCTGGCTCAGGGTGTGTCGAAAGGCTGCAAAATCTCATGCAGTGCTAAGTGTTGGTGTGCACTGTTTCTCCTGTGAATAGCAAGTGAGACTGGAGTAGCAGGCCCTGTGCTAACACCCTGGTAGTCTGTATAGGTTGGATTAATGTTTTATAGGAAGGATACATGTTTGGCAATGGCTTAACACCCATGAAAGGTGCACAGTGCTTTGTTTTGATTGTTAGCACATTAGGTAGTTGCAATGCTTTCCCTAAGCCAGCTGCTCTGCTTTGTATGGAGCTTACTCCCTGCATGGCTGCTGAGAGTGATAGCGCTGGTTTAAGATGTGTATTTCTTAGTGATAGTTTTGCTACCAATTCTGTTTGGGCCACGACTTAATATGCCTGTCTTCAATTTAAGAGCACAGCCAAGTCACGTTTAGAGTTATTAGGTCTACAAAACATGGTGCTCTGAAAATTCAGGTGCCTCAGTATGAATTTCAGTGCAATGGTACAAATTGAGGGATTAGCTGTGTTAGTCTGGCCTTGAATGTGACCTGAGATTAAATGCTAAATAAAACCCGGACTGTCAGATCTCACAGGCTACAGCAGAGCCGAAATGTCCTGTTCCTTGCAGAGACAGCAACAGTGCAACGGGTGGGTTTGGGAGTCCATTTGTGTGTACATTTGTGAATAGCAGATTATTTTGTGTTTCCTCTTGTTACTTGCAATGTAAAACCAGCTTAGAAGTATGTTCCACTGATGTTTATTTAGAAAAACTTACTCAAATATGATTTTGGCCTATCATTTCTCCTATTTCCCCCTCACCATTGCTTCTGTTACTATCTTAACTGGAAGAATTCTCCATTGGCCTCTGTGCTGGTGGTGACCTTTAGTATGGGAGCTTCTGCAGAGGATAAAACATGGTATGGTTCCTCCTGGAGGAAGAAGAGCTTCAAGCAGAAGGTATGAACAGTAATGGAGAAGAGCAGATGGGGTCTCCTGTAGGAGAAGCTGGTAGGCCAAACTCAAGAGTAAGTTGGGCGTATTGCCAAAACAATTTGTCCTTGTTCTGCAAATCTTGGAAATTGCTGACCTCATTATTTAAGACACAAAGCGTCTCCTGGTAGTGTGCAAGGGAGTCCTAATATAACTATAATTATCCTAATGGCACTGCTGCCATGATGGTATATAAACTCTAAACAGGAAAGACTGAAACCCTCTGACACAGATGTGATGCAAATGAAGGGCTGGTGCCTCTACTATAGGAATACCAGTAAGAAATGGAAACTGGCTGAGGAAATCCTTCAAGGTTTGTCTCCAGGAACTGCCTTCAAAACGTTTGCTCAGGGAAGAAAGCTGTGGAACAGGGAAAGGATTGGTGCTTCCTCCCCTTGTGGTTTTATGAACCTCAGGCCCTGGAACCAAGGCTCCTTCTGAGGAAATTTTATGTATTGTCTTGTGCAGGGTATTATCTGGGAAGTTCTAGTACTCCATATTTTTTGGAAGAGATACATTGTATATCAGGGGCATTTCAGTATTAGTTTCTAACACTGTTAGATTAAAGAGCGAGTCTTTTTGAAATAATGGGAACAGCTTGTCTCTTCATCTGAAGCTTTTTTATGAGGCACATAGACCATCATTGCCTGTGGATATAGGTCAACTACAAGTTTCTAAAATATGTTTGATATATATGGAAAATCTTGAATATGGAACAAAAAGAGGTTTTTAAAACAAAGGCCATCTATGAATATTTAGTTGGACCTACCCAATGGTTGCATTTTTCCCAATAATTCCTGAATCAAGTTCATCATGTTTGATTGAGCTACACATAAAGGAGAATCATACAGTTTTGATTTAAATTTAGTTATCATGTGGGAGGGAAATGTGGTGTGGAGGCTGAGAAAAGTCAGGGGTCACCATGTGAAAGGAAGGTGTAGGAGGGAAGATACATAGTTTAGCTTTAACACAGGTTTCAAGATCAGAAATAGAATTTATTGACATTTATGGTACTGTGGCACTGTGAAAAGTCAAGAGAGAAGTGATTTGTTAAAAGTGATAGAAGTTCCCAGATAAGGTGTAGACCTTGCTCTGAAAAAGATCTGTAGTCTAAACAGATTACATGAACACCAACGCAAACACCAACACGTATGAAAAAATAGAAATAAAGGAATGGGAGTTTAACAATAATTAAACCTATGAAAAATGTGGTACACTTGGTTTTCAGGGGAAGCAGAGAGGGAAAATGGGCTGACGTTTTGTGCATATTTCTTTGTTGTTTGGTTGTGCTCCAATTCATCAAGCACTGGTGCACCTGAGGTGGCACTTCACCTGTGAATTATCCTATTAGTATCAATTAGACTGTTCCTGAGAGGAATGTGTGCAAGTGTCTGAGAAGATCAAAGCTTTTGGCTTTTAAATGCATATGATAGCTACTAAATGGATAGCAGAAAAGCTGGAATTGTCTAAGCACAAGACCTACTAGTGAATTAACAGTGGCTGCAGATCTGGAAGATGTCTCTTAATCTTTTTGGCACATCTTTTTTCCAACAGCAAAGACGTGGCTTCGAACTTTCAGCATTTTACTATGGGTTGTTTTTTGACTGGCTGAATTTTGACTATCTTCCCTCAGTAATCTGGTGTGGTGAGGGACAGGAGACAGAGTGTAAGGGATGAGGATTTTACTTGTGCTGAGCTCTACACAAGTAGCAATAAAAACTCCAAGATGCTCTCTTGTTAGTATGTTTTTCATTAAACCCTGTCCTGACACAGGCAGACCACATAATGGTGATGTCTACATATCTCAGAAGGAAGGAAGTGGAGCTCAAATGATCATGACCAGAACTAGAATTAAGATAGCAAATAGATATTCCTGTCACTAGAGGCTGAAATGGATTGGCATGGATTCACCTGTACAGTCCTTCTTTCAAATGTTGGGGACGAAAGGGGTTGTTAATAGCTGTTAAGATCTACTCCTATTTAGGAAAGCATCAAATTCCTTTACAGTGTCTTTGTTTCTTGGTTTTACAATGGAGACCATAGTATCTTCTGTTGGAGTTATTAATATAGACTTCCTAGTACATGAGTATATTGAATGAAAATTAAGCTGCCCTGCTCACTTCTTCTTGCAGACTGTCCCTGGTGCTGTGTGAAACCATTAATTAACTTTCTGACTCCCAGGTTATTCCCCTCAGAGCTGAAGGGTGTTTTGCTTGGGACAAGTGAAGAGCATTTAGCTGCATCTGTAATAATGTAATGCAACCATTCATTTAATTTGATTCAGAGCCACATAAGGTTAAACAATGTCCTACGTGGAACAAGAAACATCTTAAAGTATTAATTCAGAGGGTGGGACACATTTCTGATCTATGCCATGGCTACTGGACCTTTTGGTGCTCTCTGGACCTTGGGTAAACTGATACCTTCCATGATACAGACACTTGATGGGGAATATACTCAATTTCTGTGAACACTGATAGTGTCAGTATACAATGTTTATGTTCATAAATTGAAAGTGTATTCTACAACAATAGAATAATTTTATTTTTTCTTTACAATATTAGTTTGTCTTCTGACTTGTAGCAGTTTCCATGGTCTCAGGTGAACTGGCTGTTGCTACTTTCATTTCACTCTACAAAATTCTCAAATTTTCTAAGGTGTACAAAGGATTTATGACAGAGTCAAAGAGCAGGGGGTACATTACCATTTTAAGTCTTATTTCCTCTCTCCTCTTTTTACTGTAAGCAAGTTGTTGCACAAGGCATTCCATGCTCCACATATCTGTCCATGTTGTCAGCTGTTTGTGTATCAAGTCTGAGGAGGAGGAGGAGGAAATATGCGGTACGTTATCAGCAGTCAGGTACTTCCCATTCCCAGTTTTGGCATACGTGAGGAAGCAGTGTCTGATGAATAGAGCTGATCATACATTTTCTGATGCAACACTTCTCTGTTTAAAAATGTTGATTGGATTCAGTATTGCTGGGTTGGCTGGTTCTCCAGCTTCATGGAAATCTACTTGGAAAGCTGTCATGCTTTCATACGCCTTGTTGACCCACCTGGCCTGTTCCTCTGGCTACCCATCATTCTGTGATGACAGGACACTGCTGGCTTCTCCCACTTACCAGGGGCTACCCCCTAGGCTGGTCAGCAGGTGAATGAGATGCCCATTAGATGTTCTTAGGCTGTTGGTCAATTCCTTTGCTTCCAGCTTCCCAGATCTCTTAGCTTTGAAGCTCCCAGCATGCCCAGGGGGCTGCTGGGCCAAAACAGCTGTGTCGGCAGGGTCCTGGCATGTGAGCTGAGGCATCAACCCAGAAATGTTTCAAAATCTTTCTAATATATGGGAATGAAGTCTTTTCAGGGAGATGTGCCAACATGATTTCCGCTGTGGGATGAACATTCCAGTTCCCAGCACTGGTGCAGGACATTTTACCTTTTTGTGGTTCACAGTTTACTTGCTAATACTTGGCTGACAAATGAATTCGGTATGTGTGTAACTACACAGTAGGGAAGACCAACAATTATAGATTTGAATCATACAAAGCAAGGGTCTCTGCCACTTTGCAATGTGTCTATTGCATGGGGAGGGGTTGCAGAGTACAAATTGTGTGTGTTGCAGGGAAGGCACCAGTACTGGTTTGTGCTCTGCTGCATTGGCAGGCTGTGGGTGAGGCTTGCTTCCTGGAGCTGTTTATGGGAGAGGTGACCATCTGAAATCTAGTCTTCCATCAGATCTCTGCCCCTGGCAGCAGGAGTCTCTGAGTGAATGCATCTCCCTCAGCTCAGACTCTCCCTGGCTAGGTCCAGGAGATCTAATTTTGGGCCTTTGGCACATAGGTCTGGAATCCTCTGGCAAATGGGGCAGTGTAGGTACGTTAATTTAATGTTCTGCTCTGAACAGACTCAATGCCTTTCATGATCTACACAAGAAGTTTTTCTCTTGTTGGCCATATCATGTCTTACCTACCACATAGACCATGAATGTGGGAGGCCTACAGCTGAAAACACCCTAGTTCCTTGAGATGCTGAAGGCTATACATTTCTCTTGGCTTTGGTATGATTTTCTATTCTAGGTTCTCAGGTTTCAAGAAGCACTTAATAAAAATCTTCGGAGCTTCAGAATTCCCAAGGTATTATATAATTTAAGAGGTTAAAAAGGATCTGTGCCTGTAAAAAATATTTTTTTACTATAATGAAAGCATTTAAAATTGCAGTGTTATGCAAGTGTCATGTTTTATGTGCTGCTGAAACAGAGGAATTAACCCTGACCTAATATGCTTGCACAGAGACATTCAGAGATAATATGAGGTTCCGTGGATGACTCTGCCTTGGCACAGGTTAGAGCAACTTTCCTGAGACCAGCTGAGATGCTCACTGTGTTTCAAGTGCCAGACTCTCCACTCAGACTTGTCTGCCTTCTCCACTGGCTTAAGGGGAGCAGGTGACAGAAAAATGCTTTCATACCACTGGAATTAAGCTGAGAGTGCTTTCAGCAAGGCAAATTCCGAATTGCTCTATTAGGAAAACTTGGACTTCTTTTTGTCACAGAAATGGTACAAGTTGAATAGAAGAAGAGACACACACCTAAATGAGAAATTTTTATCATCAGAAATATTTTCTACAGGGATAAGCATCAATGAAGAAGGAGCTTTTGTGTTAAAATCCTTTGTAGAACTCCTGAAGTTGTCTTCTGCTGTCAGAAGTTATAATGCACCAGAAGCGAGTCACAGGCCTCTTAATTGCTGTAAATAAGCTTGCAAGGCTCATAGTAACTCTAATGACTAAGTCAAACTCTGGTTATTCTGTTTTAAATTGTTCATATAGCGTGGTTGATGTCTAGAGTCTTTGTATTGGAAAAAAAAAAGAACATAAGTGAAGGAAGGAAAAAATTCAGTTTTCAAATTTGACAATCTTTCAATAACCTTAGAAGAAGCCTACAAAGAGGTAGTGAAAAGCCCTGTGAATTTCTGGTAGTGGGGTCAGTGGATGCTAATGATTCACTTGCAGGAATGTGCACTGGATTGTCTAATGTATTTTCCACCTCTGATACTCATTTCCCTTTGAGTGCTGATGCTTCAGACAGCTCTTACAGACAATGCTGTTCATCCATGGTCAGAGTCCCACTACTGAGCTCAAGCTGAGGTAATGGCTCCATGCCACCACAGAAGGGCAGTCCTGGAAATTCCTCAGGAAAAGGAGAAGAGTAGTTTTCTATTGCTTCAGCCCCTCAAATGAGCGTAGCGTTTTGCCAGAGGAGTTTCAGAGCCAGTACTGCAAAGTAGGAGCAGGGCTTTCTAAACTTGGGAGTTGGACTGGAGCAAAACCTCCTGTTCTAGCAACCACTGGCTCTTAGACTTCCTGCTGCAACATGAAACTTTGCCATTAGTTATTTTTAAGACTTGAGCATTTTCAGATATTTACCAAGGACTCTGTGTCAGTATTCACTTGTTCTTTGTGATCAGTGTGCATGCTATAAAGGCACACTTTGCAGGTATTTCCAGAGCTACTGGTGATATACTTGAATGGATTCAGTTCTCCCTGAAATGGCTTTTTCTATATTTCTTTGCCTTGTCTCTGTGCTCAGTTCAGTGGTTTTCTTACATTTACACTTCACTAAAGTCTTCCAGATTACCCAAGCCAGGACATAGGTTGGCTGATGCTAGCTTTAATTAAGAAGCCTACCCACTGGCAATACAAACTTACAGAATAGCACAGTGAGGATGCCTGCTACTGTTTTAGTCTTGTCATTTTTGGAGGCCTACTTAGACAATAAGTTACTGGCAGGAATGCATTAATTGAACCCTTAGTGACTTCCATATTATTTGAAATAAATTATTGTGTATCTTTTATTTCTTTCTCAGCCAACACCTAAGGGCTGTGCTGAGGTAAAGGTAGAACCTTGAAAAAACCCACATACACGGTTGAAAGAGGATTGGACAGAGGCAGAAAGGAAATGCTGCTGTATGTGTCATACAATCACTGCAACCTTTGTTTTTTAATTACTCTTGCCCAGTATAATAACTTTCCGTAGCAAACATGTCCTTAGTAGATCCTGCCCCAAAGAACTTGTAGTCAGAGTGAAAAACAATAACAGAAAACAAGAGTTACTCTCTTGATTCTAAAAAAGTGGCCATTAAATAAATACGAGAGGTAGGTGGCAACTAAGAAAGAAACCTTTCTCTTGATAATTTGAAGCTGAATACCATAACCATAAGTCAACTGTTCCTGTCAGCCAAGTGGTGAAGTGTAATACTTGCCTAACTCTTCTGAGGTCTTTGCACAAGCAATTTTATACTGACATCAGTGTCAGGCTATTTGAATAAGATCTAAAGATTAAGGTTTGAGAAACTGGCTTGAGTGGAACGACAGTGAAATATCTTAATTATTATTTCAATTAGATGCTGGGCAATCACTTGGTTTAAAATAAAAGAACAATTTCTAAACATAAACGCAGTAGGTTTCAGTGTGTGGCTTTACATTGACGTGTCTTGGAAAGGTAACACTGCAGTCCTCAGATAGCCCAGGTCACTAATAAGCAGCTTCCTCCCGTCATGAAGCTGCAAAGATTCCTATCTTGCCATATTTACAACCACACCTGCAAAACACCTGAGGAAATTAGTAGCTCTCTTACTCTGGCCAGGAAAAAGAGCCAGTGATACTGGATTTACTGTATGATGCCTTTGTTTAAGATTACAGTGGTTCAGGAGATAGGTAAGAGGATATAACACCTTTTACTTTTTCTGAAACAGGTATCAATCTTGATAGCCAGAAGGACAGTTCATTTACAAATGTTATCACCTGATTGCTGCTCAGATAGACAACCTGGTATTTTGTTCTAATTAATATCAGGTGCTGAAAATGGTTGTTTGTAAAGTATTCAAAGAGCTAAAGTAATTTCAGATTCTCTGTGTTGTTTGCTCAGAATGGGGCAAGGGGGAAACAATGAAAAATTAGAAAGCTTTTATTTCAGAATTAAATGTTACATGTCCTAAATGTGGCATTTGTGGAGCTTGCTTTATAGCTTCTGCTTTCACATGGTGGTTTTGAATTGAAAAATAGAGATAGATTTTAATAAAGTTGTTGTTGTTGTTGTTTGGATTATTTTTTACAGTGGTTAAGGAAAACAAATATGGAAAACAATATTTTGGGGATGTACTAGAGAAAAAATTACATTTTTTCTCAATTTCTGAGAACATTTGGAAAAAATGGGTTTGAATTTGACTATACACATTTATTTTCTTAGTTAACTATAATTTTTCTAACCTAGCCACTGAGCTGAACAAGGTAAAAACTGACTTAAGAGGCAAAAAGAAAGTGACTGTTACCTCCAATTGCCTCTGTCTGGCAAAACAATACATCTCCTCAAAGATGCACAGTCTTCCATCTCCACCTACTCAATGGTGTGGCTGCATCTAGCTCTAGAAAGACCCATCACTTATCTCAATTTAAAAGTTTTTATGGAATGAACGAAAAACTTTAATCAAACAAAGTTATGGGAGGTTTGTATTTATATGAGAGTGTTTTGGTAACTGCCATCCTACTTCATGAAGCTCTTAGGACCAAGGGTGGAAGGACTATGAAGAGAGTGCCTCAGTGAGGGCAGTTTTTGTACACCAAAGCTGAGTTTGCAGTTTTGCAGTGCCGTTGCTGGTGAAACTAATGATCTCCACTAAATGAGACTTCTGAATCTTTTGTAGGTTCTGTCCCTGTTAGCTTTTTAGTTTATGCCACCAGTAGAATAGTCCAGTTTACAATCATTTGCAGTTGCTGCCACTCTACTGCTTGGTTTTTGGCAGCGCAGTAGCTTCATGCAAGAGCCTGTTACTGAGCAGCCCACTGGGTAAATTGCATGTAGCTGAACACTATATGAATTGACTTTTAATTTCTTTCATGCTGAGCTTGCAGCATGGGCTTGCATTCCTTCCATTCTGATTCTGTTTCACGTTGTCTCTTGTGTGCATTACCCGAGTGCCAACAGGTAGTGTCTGAACCAATTTAACCTCAGAGTAATCTGATGTGTTTTTTTATNCTGGCCTAATTAACACGTAAAATCTTTCTAGAATACCTCTTCTCTTTGTCTCCTGAACAGTCTTTTACAATCTGATAGTGCAGGTACAGTATCATATTTTCTTAGTCTAACTCCACTAGTATAAGCCTGGCATGACTATGTCCGCCCTCTAAAAAGGGGAAGGGGAGGACTTTCAGTACCCCCTTGAAGTTATTGTCTGATTATTAGCTAGTTCACTGACATAATCTGCTGTGCCCTCTTTGGTTTAGGTTTAACCTTTTAGTTTTGTCATTCCTTCCTTACGCAGTTGACTTGGTCTTACTTTCCCCGTGCTGTACATTTTTCATGTCTGCAGCAATCCCTGATGTCATGTAGCCCATCTCCCTGATGTCCAGGAGAAAATAGAGGTAGTTCTTGTCAGCGTGCTTGTTGACAAGAAACACAAAATGTTTTATGTATTTTGGCCAAGCTGATTTACTGGAAACATTAAGTTCTTGGAGGAGCTATTGGAAAAATTAGTTCCATAGCTCTCCAGAATAACTTTTGCACCTTGATTTGAAAGCATTCTGGGACCTTTTTTTTCTTCTTTCCTGTTCCGTTAAGACATGGGTCTCCCTGCTGCAGCTGTTCTGTTTTTAATGTGTTGCTCTGTTTCTAGGCAGACATACCACTCTTAGAGTAGAGTTCATTGTTCTCTGGCTGGTTTTCCCCTTGACCTCTCTTCAGGAGGTAAATTTGTCAATGTACTATTTTGGTCTCTCAGTTCACTGTAGCAGCAGAATGTATGATCAAAGCTGCAACAGCAATACAAAAGTGGAAAACCAACACTCTGAATGAGAGCTTTTTTCCTTTATTCACTGCTTTTTTCCTTATCTCTGGAAATGGGATGTTACAGACTCCTGTGTCCATGGAAGCAAGAAGATGAATGTGTGCACTGCAGTCTTAACTGGTCCTATAAAAATGCCCAAGTGAGGCTGTTAAAACAGTGTTATGGCAGGGATCCTGCGGGCTTGCATAGTTAATTGCTATGAACTCCAGATTGGTTTCTAATGAGTTTTGCTTGATTTTTCCGTGAGTTTTGTAACTGCCCTTTGATTTGCTGCAGACCTTTAAACAGCAGGCCTTTATCTGAGGTATCTTTCTTTTTAGTATTTCAAAGATTTCAACCTAGCTAAGCACTCAGGTTCTCACCCTGCAAGAGCCTGCATCTAGTCCTCACTGGTGGGGAGCATGGTGGCTGCCTTTCCAGCCACAGCAGAGTCTGTGAAATGTCAATTTGAGTGGTTGGTTGTCGCTTGTAGAAGCCAAGAAGCATCTGCCTAAAATTGATTTTAACTGGTGACAGTTTTTTGTGGAAAATATTTTAAATTGGCTTAAGGATGAGCCACAGTGTGCACCTGAGTTTCATGAAAAATCTAAAGCCGAAGATTTCAGGTAAACCTATTTTCCTAAACAACTATTGTGGTTATAATTAATTTTTTCTTCTCTTGTCAAAAGCCAAATTCATAAGTGCTATTTGATAAAAATTGACTTGTGACATTCTCCGTCAGTTTAAGGTGTCCACTGGCTGTTTTGTGAGGCTTGATCCTATCTGGTATTACTATGCCCCAGTGAGAACATACCTTCCTGCAAATTTAGGGTTGCCTCCAGGCCTCTTCCAAGTCTGGGTCTGCACACCATGAAATTGCAAGTGTGGATTAAGGTACAGACAGAACAGATTGCCTGGAGCAAGGTCCTGACAGGCACCCTGTCAGCAGGTCACAGTAGGTATGGGAGAAGTGGAGGAAGCCATGCCTCTGCCATCTTCAGGGGATGCCTTAGGACCCAACACTGTCAACAGCAAGTTGATGGGGGAACAGGATGGGAAGCTGGGAGATGTCAAGTTTTCATATTCATAAAAGAAGCAGGTAGAGGGGAAAAGCCCAGAAGGCATGCAGCTTTCCCTTTCTCTGCCAATATTTATCTCAATTTCACCAGCATCTCTGTATTGGCCAGGTAATCAGCCAGTAGGTACTTCCAGTTGAGGAGTCTTGATTTTCTGATTGTCAGAAAGATTCCCAATAATATATTGGGAATATATTGGGTCCCTATTGTAGGAAAAGTTGAAAAGAGCACTTGGAAGTGCTCCACCAGAGATTGTAATAGGTGAGATTCAGCTCTCACCTCCCTTTGGCTTTTGTTTTTCCTGGAGTATTTTGGTGGAAAAACTAAAAAGCTACTAAAAATTAATCTTCTGACTAGATACATAGAAGAGTTGGGAGTGAAGGAAGACTTTCTGAACATGTCAGAATCAACCCAAAAACCCGGTGGGAGAATGTTGGGGCACAAGCAAATTGTGAGAGATAATAAAAGTGTCAGCCTTTCTGCTCACCTCTGACATTGCAGATCTTTCCCTCTCAGATGTAGGCAGGCGCTCCTCCGCACAGAGGAGGCAGAGGGTGGAGCTCGGCGCCTGTATAAATTATATGTGTCCTTCAGGTTATTTCAGCACAGCAGCAGCAGCACAACAAGCTGCCGGCGTGTTTGTCAGCTGACAGATCTGTTAACCAAATTGGGGTTTCGGTCGCTGCCGCCATCTTCCGTGCCATGGGGAGCCCACCAGCCAAGGTAAGAGAGTGGCAGCCCTGCGCTTCGCTGTGGCCTGGCACCTTGCTGTTGGGCCTCTCTGCTCCAGCTCTCCCAGGCTAACTCCCTCCTCGGTGCATCTGCTGGGATGCAGAGGCTGGTGTGGAGCGGCAGGGGCATCCTGAGCTTCGCAGACTCACCGCTCTCCCCTTTTGCCTCGCAGTCGCTAATATGTAAGCGAGCTTCAGTGAAAACACAGAGAAAATGGGGCCCTTTGTTTTTATCGTGTGGTGTACATGCTGGAGTGAGGTCTGTGAAGGAAGAGGAGGCTGGCCTTGAAGAGTTTACCTCCCATAAAACGAAAGTGCTTTAGCCCTCCTGTGTGCTTTTCTCTGGATAGCACATGTTCGTTGCTTGCCCCAGCTGAAATAAACCAACAGCTTTATGTAGCAACAAAGCATAATCTATAGGACTTTAGCTGCAGGGGAGACATCTAACGAGCTGTTTGGCTCATTAGATTTAGCTATTTTTAACGTAACGTTGTTTGCAATTCTAGTGGAAGTATTTCGTGTCTGGACTTGAGTTTTCTGATAGTAAGTTCCATTCAGAGATTTTAACTGGTAGCTTTTATAGTATAAATCAACAGAACTATTAGCTGAAAATTCTTTTGTCATGTATATCTTAAAAAAATAATGGACACGGTATCCGAATGCAAGACATGAATTATATACAGATAATCATTCTTTGTGTATCAAAGCCTATGACAAATTTTGCAGCAAATGAAAGAAATATGGGCATTCATGGGCTTAAAATACAGTGAGGAACAATGTTACATGCTACAGCCTATAGAGATCATTAATTGTGCCGTGGTAATATTTGCAGGCAAAGTTAAGGATTAGAAAAATATCAGTAGCTTGAACAGATAGCTCAAGGGATAGATTAAAAATATTCAAACATTCAGGCAAAGAAGATAAATTACAAATTTTATCCAGAAAGTACATGACATTTACATCTAGTCCATCTACCAGTTAGATCCAGACGTATCTATTGTAGATATGAATATTATCTATCAGTTTTAAAGATCAATGTTGTATCTAATAAGACAATTCTGGAGCTGATAGATGGGTAGATAGCTCAGGTATAATTTTATCTAGAAATTTTCAATGACAAAGTTCTTGCATTTCATGCCAATGCTGCAACTGCTGTTCCGTGAGTACAGACAGACTCCTGGTTAATAGGCACCGCTGCCAAAAGGTTTGAGTGCAAGCATAGTTTCAGGTCAGAAAGTATCTGTTCCCAAGGAAAGAGATTAGTTCAGTACTGCAGGTTGCTCTGCTCCTGTGTCAGACAAGTGTGTGTTTCAGTATGTGTAAGTTGGTAAATAGATATGGAAATAAGAACAGAGTGGTTTTGTGTTTTGTGGTTTTTTTTCTTTTGCATTAAAAAACCCACATGTTTAGAAATGTGTGGATACTTTGAATTATCTAGGAAGACCTCCTAATCTCCAGTTAGTTTTTTGCTCTTTAAGAAAGCTACCAAATTGACACAGAAGTGATTGTCAGTATTAATTTGCAACTTTTCGTATTTGTAACAAGGTCTTTTCTTCTGCTCAGACAAGAATAAGCCCTCTTTAGAAGTTTTATTTTGTGGACTATGGAACAATTTTCGTCTGGTAAAATACTCAGGAATTTTGTCAATACAAAGCCCCGAGGGACTCACTCATACGTGTAAAGAGGTGACTGATAAATATGAACAGGAGATACATCCCAAATCTACAATGGCTCTTGAAGTAATCCATCAGTGATAACATGAAATTACAGTATGTGTTTGCAAGGCAAATTAGATTTTCTCACTAACTGTTCAACTTCCAATGGTAAAATTTTGGACAGTTGTGGTGCCCAAGCAAAATGAGACTCTCATAGTTTTCTATATTTCTTCAGTCATTCACTTTTTCCACTAGAACTTTTCATCCCTTTGATTTTAATGAAAGTAGGCAGCAGGTTGGAAGGACAAATTGCTAGCAGTGTTCTCACTGATGGAAGGGCTAATAAACTCAGCCCATACCATGCTAGATGTTAGAGGATCTATGTGGAAGAGAGTGCTTTAGAACCAGGCTGGTAATGAAGCTTTCTTGTAGTTTATAAATGTGTAGATTTAATCTCAATTTGTTAAATTGCCAAGTTGTAGTTGGACCAAATCCTCAGTATCTAACATAAAATAATGGTAGGAATATGCCAAATGATTACATTTGGTATGAGATCTTGTAGACAAGATATTGTACAGCTTCTAGTACACCACTGTAGAAAGAAGTAATCCATGAAAGAAAGTAATTATTCGTGTCTGAAAGATATTTATAAAGCTGAGTGATAAATCCTACAGCTATTTTCAAAATGTCAGAACACAGCAAAATCCTCATCTAAAGCTTAATATAACTTGACGTTATCCCATGGTGATACCTCTGCTCAGAGAACTGCTTAGGCTTGGTGCAGGGAGAGTGAAACACTGACATTCCAATCAGCCTGCCAACATGTACAAACCAAGGACTTATTTAAAAAAAAAGAAAAAGGGAAGAGATAGTTATGGGATGAGGTTCCCAGATTGCAGAAACTTCCCTAGAATACTAACTTTGTGGTGAAGGTAGCCATGAGATTTTGTTCTAGTAGCAGCGTGGAGAGGCAATGACTGAAATCAAACATATGAGCTCTTGGTAGGGTTTTTCTTCTTTTACTGTCATCCATAGACTGTCTTGATAGGCTCCTCAATGTTTATGAGCTTCGAGAAGATTTCATACGCTCAAAGTTGTCTTTTTGGAATGAAACCTTAAAAGACTAACTGCCTGTAAACAAGAGATTTATGTGTCCTTCCAAAGCTGATCAACATTCCTATGGAAGGAAGTCAGTGAGCGTGTATTATTACAATCAATGAGATGTTGGCAACAGATGTGAATTTTCAGTCTGTTAAGGTTTGATACAGCTGTGGCAATTCTGACATGCTAGTTTTATCTCCTAATTACTGACTCTTCTGTATTTTAAACAGAAATGACTCTCTCAAAGCTTGGTTTGAGAGTACAGAAATATAGTTTAATGCTAAATGCTATCAAATGAAAAGATGTTTGTTGGTTTCTTTTTTTTTCCCAATTTTTAGCCTTCCCTTTGGTACTCTGGAGATGCCACTATTTATTGGCCTGGAGTGTTATTGCTTAGGATGCAACAATACACAGGTAGCTGAATCCTGCACTCTGTTGTTGGCCTCAATGTCACACTACTAATTTTCCACCAAAAATAGAAAGATACGCTTCTGGGAAAGCTGCCTTTGGATATTTACAGAGGAGTTTTGTTACTCTCTGCATGCCTGTACAAGAAACCGTGTTTCTCCCAAGGAAGTGAACTAAAACCAGGAAGACCAATAGAGCTGCAAGTCTGTCAAGGCTTGTCTGGATATGGTGTCTCTGTTCATCAAGTTGCATTAATTGTGAAGTTACATGCTGCTCTTTGTGTTATGAAAATAGCAAATGGTACCTCTAACTGTAATTATTATTTATAGAAAGGTATTCTGGAGTACCAGCACTTTTAGGCAAAGATGTTATTTTGGACCATCCAAACCAGACCCTAGGAGTCTGCTCTGGACTGTTGTTGAGGAAAATTAGCTCTGCCTTTATCTGATGAGGAAAGGAATTAGCCCACTTCTGAATGGTTATCACAGGTTGGAGTAACTGCAGTCTTGGGAGACAGATGGTTTCTGGCTTCCGTGTGGGATTTACACAGCCCTCAGGGTTTATTATGGCCACACTTTCCCATCTGAATCTGTTTGCCTTTTACCCTGCAACAACACCAGGACTAAGCTGCACCGAATCAGGAGTGAAAAGTCATCTTTGATGATGTTTCCATCATCTGGCAAATGTTGACATGTTTAAGGAAAGCAGTTGCAGTTGGAAGGGGAAGGGAGGAGGAGTAAGGCTCTCTGCATGCAGTGGCAGAGGAGGAAAACATGACATCTATCCCATCTGAGAGTACTCTGAAGATGACCTGCAGATGCACCATTTTTATGAGCAATTAGGAAATTTTCATCACGAAAGGTTCAAAGCCAATTTTACGCCAACATCTGTTTCTTCAGTGAAGACAGATTCTGAAAATGGTTTGGGCTTCTGTTGAGCAAGGGGGAAGTTGATTACAAAATGACAGAGAATTAACATATTAATTAAAACCAGTCACCTCTGTAATTGTCTACATAATCCAATAATTCATGTAAATGAAAACCACTAGGAATGCTGAATGAGTGTTCCAGCTGGTAGTTCTATGTTAAATAACTACTTGCACAGGAAAATTAAAGTCAAATTCTTTCAGTGGGCAACTGGAAAAATATGGAAGTGTCCCAACTGGAACTTGTAATGTCCACAATGCATTAAACTAAAAAAGTTTTAAATATGTCAGTTTTAAATATGTCAGTTTTAAATCTGGGGGAAGACGTACTGGAAAGAGTTCTTGTCACACAAGAACAAATTTGTTTTGCTTTTCTATACAAGCCAAAAGACAGACTAATATGATTTTATAGGTTTAACAAGGGTTTCTCTGCTCAGGGCAACTCTTAAATATTAATCTGAATTTACAAAGTATGTAACTTTTAAGTGCCATAATAAAATTTATTATTAGGCCTTTATTTGAACATGCTAATTCACAGTTCAGATGATATCCATCTGATGTAACATAATTTACTTCTAAACAAGCCTGAAGGAAACTGAATGTAGGCTATTCTCATCTCTAATAAACATGTCCAATAGTTTCCACCTCATTTTAAAAGAATCTCAGATTAACTGTAGTGAGTGATTCCTTCTGTAGAGAGGTTCCTCCTTCCCCAACAGTTTGTATCTACAAAGTTAATCATTTCCTTGTCAGGAAAATTAATCATGGTGCTAACTTTCAAATTAAAATTGTCAGATTATTTAGTGACAGTGTAATGAAATTCCCTGTTCAGGCAAATAGAGAAAACATTTCAGGTGGTAGTTTAAGCTTTAATTTATTAGTGGTAGTGGGATTGTAATAACTGCATGTTATTATTACTTAATATTGCTGAGAAAACAAGCTAATATGGCATGCAAAAAAAAAAAAAGGTAAACCAACAGAAAATGAAAATTTAAATATATCAATTTGAAAAAATAATTAAGTAATTTGCCTGCTTTTATTATTAAGATTGTTACATTTACACGTGTTCATTCATGCTTATCAGAACACCTTTGAAAATGGCAAGTATTTTCTCAACAGCTTAGTCTGGAAAGCTTAAGTGTTAAGAGTTAGGAACAAGTAACTTGAAATAGTGTTAGAATGATAGCTTGCCTGTAATAGAAATAAATCTCATGTCTGGAAGGGAAGTGCTTCCATTCCCATTAGGTATTTCCAGGATACATAATGATATGCAATTCTGTGATACCATGCCTGCAAAGCAGGGCACTTTTTATTTTGTCTAAAGGATCTGTGATTTGTTCCTTTAAAGTCAGCAAGGCCCTTTGGTGAGCTTGCCCTCCTTGCAAGTGTCATGGAAATTTAGTCTTAGTTCAGATACAAAATCAGAAGTTCATAGAGCATTTTGGTAAGTACTGTGTCCTGGCCTAGTGTCAGCTGTGCCATGACCTGGGCAGGCAGCTGCAGTTCCTAGTGTCCCCTTCCAACGGCCCCATTCTGGCCTGGCAGTGGCACAGGACCCTTGGGGTGTTGGCAGTACAACCATCACTGCAGCCATACATGCATCAGGTTGCCTGAAAACAAGTGCCTGTGGGGTGACTATGAAAGCTTTCCACACCTTTGTCTGAGCCCATGTTTTCTCTCTCTGTCTTCATTTACTCAAGCTCCTTAGCAAACAGCCCAGTGTGCCATTGTGTTTCATCTTAGTGTGGTGTACTTCCACTTGTGGGCAGTCACCTCACTTCAAATAGACAAGGGCAGACTGTCCCCTGTACTGTTCAAAATACATCTTGTTTTTTGTATTCTGAGCTGATAAAAGTATTGCATTTGTTTTCTCTGCAGATGAAGTTTTGCCCCATCCACATGCTTTCTGTAAGAATCATACAAGCTAAGAACATCAAGTCAAGAGACCTGTGTGAGTTGTGGTTTGATTGTGTTTTTAGTCACCTCCAGAGTTTACACAGTGAGCAATATTCTTAAGTTCTGAAGGTATGCAAGCAACGTACATAAAGCACAGCAATAGAAATACTAATGCCAGGGCTATAATTAGATCAAATGTCTGATGCATCATTAGATTGGAGTGGCATTTCAGGGAACTGGTAAAAACCAAGACACCCAGATTAATTTTCTGGGCCAAGAAGGGAAGGTAGACTTTGTTAGGACACCGCAATCTCTGAATCTGCTTAGGCAGGAATTTTGCCACACAGGCTGTGAATTTAAGGACCTTTTATTGAAATGTACCAATTATACATAATAATCAAAGGTAAATCAGAGAATTTCAAGCCTTCTAAAATACCTTCTCTTTCAGGGTATTTGCTGTTCTCAGATGACCTGTCACAATAAATTATATAGATAGTTTTGGTTAAGGAGGACCTCTGCAAATCCAGCCCTAAGCCCGTGCTGAACATGCAGGCAAAACAGACTTTTCTGTGTACTTTTGTGTTCAAGTGTCTTTAACTCATTATCTCCCTGTCACAGCCTCGTATGACTCCTCCTCCAGGTGTGCTGTGGACCAGCCGTTCAGCTGCCATTTTTGCAGAGGTCTCCCATGAGTTCCTCAATGAGGACAGAGACCTTGAGCTGCCTTTTGTCACTTTTGAAACTTCTGGTGTGTCTATTCCTCTAGTGAAAAATGACTCATTCAGTAAAAAACCCCATCACTTTGCAGTGATTTACCCGAGTTACAGCTGACACCATCTGTGCCATGCCTTGCCATGCAGGGCCGAGCCTGGATGTGAGAGAGACCAAGAGGGACTGAATCCCCTGTTAGCTGAGTAACTGCCTGCCAAAGGCTTCCTATGCTCCAGTGGCAAATGCCACTCAGCACCATCCAAAAGTGGTCACTAGAAAGGTCTTAGTGTGACAAGGCCTGTATTTCTGAGTTTCAATGATCTCTTCTATCTACTCTATTGAAGGGACAGTTCCACTTTCGTGCCAAAACCTTGCGGGGCAATGTTATTCACTGCTTGATTCCAGTCTGAAGTATTTAGGCATCTCGGGCTGCAGTAGAAATCTTCCGTCAAGTCCTGACTCCAGCTCTGAAAGACATCACCTTGGAGATTTCCTTTCACACCGTTGTCAAGCTTCACAAAGTAAATGTGCTTCCCCACCCCGGCTCTCCCCAAAGGATGGCTGCTCGAGGCACTGACCGCACTAACCATAAGGAATAGATACAGGCTGGAAGTGAAATGAAGATTTCCCACTTGCTTGTGCCCTCCTGTTCTTGGGCCCACGCTGGCCTTGAGCTGCAGCAGATCATCTTCCCTAGTGCCTAACACCTCTAGACAGCCATTAGGTCCCCTCCGCATGTTTTTGGGCTAGATCGAGCAAGCCAGACTCTGATCTTTGCTGTAATAATGCATTCTCCTGTAATCATCCTAACAGCCCTTTTTGGAAACAGCTGTAGTTTCAATTTAACTTTTTAACATAATTGACTGTAATTGTAAGGACTATGCCCAACGAATGGTCAGTGAGCATAGTCCACTTTCCTCTTTCTCTTCACATGGGAAACATGGCTCTTAGTGTACTTTGTGTGTGCATGTGTACATTTGCAGTTTGTAGTTACTTAAGAATTAGATGGTTTTCCTTGGTTGTTTCCAAATGGTGATCTCTTTACTAATTAAAAAAAAAAAAGTAATATTTATTAATCTCCAGGATTATGGCCTAGCCCTACTGTTCATCTATAACATTGGCATCAGGTTTTTAATTTTTCTCTGCTGCAGTGACTGCATCAGACTGCTATGTACGCTTGTGGCTGCCATCTGCTTCACCTGGAAAGCTTCAGACCAAAACCATCAAGAATTCTGACAACCCTGTCTGGAATGAGACTTTCTACTTTAGGATCCAGAGAGAAGTTGAGGTAGTAAAAAAATAGAAATGTCACCATTTCAAATAGCTGTAAATCCTCAGTTGACACCATGTTGATCAGCTGTGCTAAATAACTTAAGAAAATGCTTGCTTAACAGACTGGTTAGCACAGAACAGTAGACATAAGAAGTAGTGTTTTTCTCAGCTATTTCCAGACATTGGTGGTATAAGTGCCTGTATCTAAGCTAGTCCAAACTCCCTTTGTTGTCACCCGAGTGAAATAAGCACTGTTGTAGCATACTTCTGTGCTATTTTGGCATGGCTAACATCGAAAGAGCTTTCCCTCTACTGGTTCTAAGGGAAGAGTAGAGAAGCTGCTGTGGTGTAGACAACAAATTTAATCCTTCCCTAAATCATGGGATTTGGAGAACTTTGGGAATGAAGAAACTAAGTGTGTTCTTTGGGTGGGTTATCAGTGTGGTGCAGAGCACTGACATCTTTTCTGTCTTGGGAGAGTGGGAACCCTCTTTTATAGGTAGTTGTTTTCTACTTCACAAGTTTCCCAAAGCTGGGTTTAATAATGTTCTACATTAGCAGACTCCTGAAGGAAAGGACGTGCTTCTTTATTCTTGCTGCTCTGCTAGTGAAACAGCTGCAAAAATCTATAATAATTTTTTTTTGTTTCTGCCTAACAGAAGCTCAATAAGTCTTCTTATTTGTTTTTTCTACTACCAGAACATTTTAGAATTGGCAGTGTGTGATGAAGATCCAATCACCAAAGATGACCTACAGTTCACAGTTCTTTTTAATGTTGCTCGAATCAGACCTGGGGAGACAATCCGTGAGACATTTGCTTTGAAATCAGAGGTAAGGGCTGAAAACACAGGGAGAGATTGGCAAGACCTCATTGTACACATTGTCTTCCATGTTAAGTAGGGTTTGGATCTTCATGAACAGGTAGCCTTATATATCATTATCAATACCTCATCAAAACAGATACAATTTGGCTGTATTTTTGTGACTTCATAAATCTCTTTTTACAAATTCTGGAAATGAATTCTGCTGCTTCTCTCTCATGCTCTATGCGGGCAAAATATTTTAACAGGAAGCATCTGTAAATAATAGTTTTTATCTTTTATAATCCAAATAAATACTTCCTTACCTTTCAGCTTTATTCCGCTTTTGCTGTGCTTAGGGGACATTTCCTCTTAAATGGCAACTTATTTATTAAAAAGATTAAGGTAATTCACTCATCACTTGAATTGAATGATTCTTTCAGGCTTTTTTCCCTGTTGGTGTTCATGCTGCGTCTCCTTCTAGGTGATTCAGATTTCTCTAGCCCATAGTAAAGGAACGTCTGTCCTGCTAACATCTTCGGTATTTTCTTCAGGAGCCCATGAGAGAGAGTTGTCCTGTAAACAAAGCTGGGATAGGTCTGTGACAACTCCTGGGTTTGTCTGAGCTGTGGCTGAGTTGTTGCTACACACTCATTGCAGGAAGGAGACGGTCCATAAAAACAGCTACTTCCCACATGCTGGAAGCTGTTAACATGGATTTTCCTTGTGACCCTGCCAGCTGGTGCGGGGCACTTCTCAGCCACTGGGAAATACAATGATTCAATAACCACTTCAGTCACTTGCCTAATTCATCTCTTCTGGATTCTGTTCAAATGTGATTTACATGGTTTGTATGTGGAAGTGTCTCTGGTCTTAGCAACATTTTTTGCTGGGCTTCAGTGCCTTTCCCCCGTGCACACTATCTTGCAGAAAGCCATTATATTTCCTTTTCTCTGACTGTATCTTTGGAAATATGTGTAATTCTACATATCACACAGTGGGAGATTATTAATCTTCTGTGCCTTTCACAAGTCTCTTGCAATTTCAGCTTTGGAAAGACACAACACAAAACTTTTTTTGGTATCATTAGCAGAAGAGATGTCAGCCCTCAAAGCGCTTTTCTAAGTGTGTCTGTGCTGCCAAATTCTTGCAGCCTCCAATAATATATATTTATTTTACCCTTTTCTTTTTAGACAGAGACATGCTCTAAAAAATGGGAAAGTTTGGAAGTGGAATTTTGGATGGAAAGAATGTGAGTAAAATTCCAAAGCTAAAAGGTATAGATCTGCCAGGGAATAATAACATCTTAGAGGATGAGAAACTTCTTCCAGCTCTTTGTCCCAGCAGTGAACCTAAATTACAGTTTCAAACTTTTTTTTTTTTACCTTCTCTAGCTAATTCCACCTTTCAGTATATTTCATACAAATCTTAAAATTCTGTTGAGCATGTGTGTCTAGATCCTGGAAATGTAATAAAATCGTCACAATGTGGTAACAAGATGCATGTGAAACTTAACATGAGTGCTCTTCAAATTGTTGATACTAATTGAACAATGCCTAGAACACTGTGGAATTTCTTAAAGACCGTAAAGCTTGTCTTGTATTATTCTAATAATATATGCATGGAGTTATGTAGACAGTATTAGAAAAGTCATTCATTAGGCAATAGCTTAGGTAAACTGAAAAAAAATAAAATTAACAAATAATGAAAATAAGACCATCCCCCTCAAAGTGGTAATCAGCATTGTCTGGAGGAGAAAAAGTCCCCTAAGATAATCTTTATCTGTCTTTTAAATCCTATCACAGGTTTGGTTGAAGAAAACCCCCTAAACTACACATTCTGAACTTAGCATTATTAAAAAAAAAAAAAAAAAAAAGGAATGGAGACCAGTGAAAACTGGCTAACTGCATGATCAGGAGAAGGAACTGTAAATAAGACTTCTTGTTCTTAAACATGAAGAAACTGCAGAAAAAAATCACTTGTGTTTTTGGTTAATTTCTCCCGCAGTGAAGCTCAAGAAAATATATTTAATTTACTTGTGAGGAGTACCTTAAGAGATGGTATCATGTATGATGATGGTAATCATCTCCTGCAAATGTGGAAGCAGTCACAGCCAGATATAGAAAAAGGTCAGAATGAGAAGCAGTGCTTGGGAACGGGATTCAGACTAGAAATAAGAGGAACATCTTTCACCATTCGAGTTGTAAGGCATGTGGGGGATGTCCATCCTTGGAAATCAAACCTAGTTATTTAAATACATTTTACAGCTGAAATAGAAGTTTTAAGGCTGGAAATGGCGTTTAGTAAAATACCCTGGACGTACAAAGGTTACATACTGCATAACTTCAGTGGTCCTTTCAGATATATGAAAGCATTTATGAATGTGTGTAACACAGGGGTGTTGGAATATTTGCCTTAGTGAAAGATGCTGTCAGTAGACTCTACAGGTTACTCATATTATTAAATAACCACATCCATTCAGTGTCAGACCAAGGTCTTACAAGGTAAAATATCTGGGACAAAGACTTTATTGCTTACCTCTGTGTTTTGCAGTCATACATATATAGCACAGTGGGAGCTAATTCTTATTTGCCATTCGTTTGTGATCAGCCATAAATTATAATATAGACTAGTCAGAAATGTCTTTCCTAATAAATGTTTGCAGAACACATTAATATTAGTCTTTGCTTTCCCCAAGTCATATGGTCATTTGTTAATAGCAGGACATGATTCCACATATACCAATATGCCTTTGTTCTGCTGTAACTTAGCACATAGTTTTAAGCATTAGTATTTTTGTGGGCTTTACTGTCTTTCTTTTTGTTTGGCTGCTATATTTTGGTTCACATGCTTAGCAGGGGATCATGTATTTTGCCTTATTAGAAAACAAATCGTGATAACATAACTATATTCAGTTTTAAGCGGGAAAGGTCATAAAACTGCTTTTTAAAAAATTAAACAAAATGCAACAAAAATCGGATATTAACACAGCTTTTTTTGTTTGTTATTTGTTTTTGTCTTTTCAGTCCTGGCCCTCCAGAGCATCTCATTACCAATGATGTCCTGGTGGTAAGGTTCACATGAGAATTTATCTTGGAGTGACTTCTGCTTCATTTTGATCCTCTCGTCTTTCCCACATTTTATAGAGAGAACACAAACTACCATGATAGATGAGAACATGGTGTGCATTTTGAAGTCAGAGATATGGGACAGTTCCCTTTTGTTACAGCTCAACTGTTGCCCTCTCCATAAAAGAGCAGAAGCTGTGTTTCTTGAAGTCCTCAGCTATTACAGATGTCAATATGTTGCCTAGCTGTGGTTTGTTAATGTTGCAGAACCCCATATTTGTTGTGTTCAAAGTGAAAACTGTGTTTCATGTAACACAGGATGGCACTTGGCAGGAAAAACAGAGGTTATAAAAGGTCTGTAGTAGACAATAGTAGGTATTCAGTGTGCTTATGACTGGAAGGGTATCTAATGTAACAGCTTTTTGGGAAATGAGTTTTTTAATAAAGAGTTATTTTAGTTGTTGAAACATAGAGCCCTGTTTTGGTATTAGTCAGCATGTGGTACACTACCTGTCTCCTCAGGCTGGCCCAGGAGCTAAGGAGTACCAAGTACTTCATGCCAGCTCCTCTAAGCCTGTGCATGGTTCCCAGATGCTAGCCCTTGATACCCCTGAGGCAAAGTAACACATATTCTATTCTTTCCCCCTCATTTTCTGTGTGAGGCATAAGAGTTGCAATGATTGGCATGCATTGTTCCTGAAATGACTTGGAAAAGTGTCCTGGCATAAGTTATTAATGGTGAACTGGAATGACTCAGGTGGAGGGTAGGGTGGAATAAATCCATGATTTCCCTACATCAGGGCTAGTAAGAAGATGCTTTGTAGACTAATCACTGCCACAATACACAGAAACTCATCATCAGGTGTTTTCCCCCACCCTTCCTAAATAATTACTAGATATATGTGTTTGGGCACCTGTGTGTGGTACAGAATTTCCTGATTTTGGGATAATTTGAATGGGTTAACAGTCTCTGACAATGCACCACTGTATTGACACTCCGAAGCAGTGTAGCTTGGGCTACTGTCCTAGAATAATGAGCTCTGAATTTTCTCTTGGATTGCTCCCAGCACTGAGACCAGTTCAGTTGTCTCTATATTATAGTTAGTGGTTGTCTGCATGCTGTTTTGTTATTTGCAGCAGATGCGTTGTTTGCTTTCTTCACCCTTTTCCATTCCTGCCTTTACAGTCCCGTGAGGTTTGCTGCTTGGAAGTGCATGTGGACATTAATGAAAGCAGGAAATACTTGAAAGGTATGGCAATTTCTCTTTGAATTGAGGACATGACCAAACCAACCCTGTTATAGTCGTTCAGACCCAGTTGGAGGCATTTTAGAGTACAGAGAAAATTACGAATGTTCTAAATTATATATAGGTAATGATATATGATCTAAATAATAAAATGTAGTGTACTGAAATGCCTTGAACTGCCCTGAACTGATCTCTGTGTCTTTTCCTTGAAGCTATCAAGTTTGAACACAGTAGACTTTGCTGGTGGAAGTGAGAGAGAGTGCTGACTCTGGGAGCACTCCGAGCTATGGGGTAAAGGCAGGAGTACCAGGTCCTGTGCTGTAGGAGACTGGCCAGTGGGGTAGCTTACAGAGAAGCTACCACAGAAAATTACTCCAGCAGAAAGCTCACCAACTTTGTTGGCTATTTTGCCTGAACAGCAGTATGATTCTCTAAACAAACCTGTTTTTACTAGAGGGTAAAAATCTCGTGCTTACGGTGCCTGCATCTCATGAGAGAACACAGAAGACAACAGAGGACACCAATACTTTCTACTTCCATTGCGTGAAGGCTTGGGAGCCAGTTCTAAAAGTCAGGCTGCAGGTAAGGGCACTATACAGTGCTACTGTTCATACTGCTTGCTTACTGCCAGTGTGACCAAAACAGCAAAGAATTGCATTGTTTCTGCTCTGTGGATACAACCCATCTCTTTTGTTTTGTATAGAAAGTTTCTGATAAGGAAGATGACAACAGCAATTTAAGTGACACCTTAATGGTACCACTGAAATACCTCCCTGTTGGACATCAAGTGAAAGTAACCCTTCCCGTAAGACACGTAAGTGTTTCATAATTTATATGATCTTCTGGAGAGAAGAGTAGAATAACCCTCACTATTTATTAAAAAAAAAACCGAAAAACAAACCAGGTCGTAAATCTGAGTGAGAATTTTGGGCAAATACAGGTTTTCTGTGAAAAAGATTAATTTTCTCTGAGAAATCTAAATTTTAAGTCAATAGAATCAATGATTGGGGATTCAACCTGGCAAGTTTGAGATGCATTTCAGACCAACCTCTGCTGTACTTTTACAGTTAAAGGAGAATATTCAATATCCCAGCAAGGTTTTGGGGTGCCTCTCTGCTCTTTATCATGCCTGGGTGCTAGCTCAATCTATATACCTAAGCTTTAGATGGCTAAAGTTAGATGTGTTGAATTATGCCCTCAGGAAACAATGCTGTCACGTTCTTACAAGTGTACAGGCATGATGGTAACTGGTGGAGAGATACAACTCTAAATTGCTTTAAAGGCAGTGGTGATGCTGCTGTGCGGCCAAATGGACTTAATGATCCTTGAGGG
>VWZT01001207.1:0-19777 GCA_013397055.1 Pachycephala philippinensis
TGGCTTGTAAGGGCGAATGCCTCCTGCGTCTCGCTTCCAGGAGAAGTGATATTGCAGAGCTCAGTGCTCGGGGTGGGGGGAAGAAAAGTTTCAGCGAAGTCGCCTGGCGCCAAGTCCGGGCGAGGGGGAAGAGGGGCGAACGCTGCCATCCCTGTCCCCGCTCAGCCCCGTGGCTCCCAGCCTCCGGCCGAGCGAGCCATGGCCAGCGAGACCATCCCTTCTCTGGGCTTTAAATCTCTGCTCAGCCTCTCCTGCTTGTGGTGGTGTGCTTTGTTTCTTTCTTTCTTTTTTTTTTTTTTAATGTGTGGTTTGTTTTTTTTTTTTTGTTCTGTTTACAAATCGCAATTTCAGTTGTTCCTTTCAAGGAGCAGAATAAATACAAACAACCAGCACAAGGTCTGCAGCAAGCCCAGCTCGCTGGGAGGGTTTCCAGGGCTGTGGTGGTCTGGGGGCTTTGGCAGGGAGACCCCGGCCCTGTGGGCTGGCAGAGCTGTAGGTGGCATCTCCGTGCCCTCAAAAATCAGTTTCACAGTGCCAGCAGTGACTGGGCTGGGAGGTGGGAGATGCTGCTGGGGCCAAAAGCATCTCACCTGCAGCATGTCCTGGAGTGGATCCTGATCCCAAATCAAACCAGCTCCTTGTGGTTGGCTCCAGTGCAGCTGTTGGGGCTCATCCCAGCCTCTCTGGCCACACTGGGGTGGTTTAACCTTAGGGGCCGCTGTTTGGGGGATTCACATTTCCTTGGATGCTCTTGTGGAAGACGGTCCAAGCCTCTGTTGATATGGGCAGGCTCAGGCCTCTGTAGGTTATCTGTATTTTCTGTCGGTCCTGAGCTCTCCTGTTCTGCTGTAAATGCTAAAAAATGCGTTGTGTTATTAGTCAGGTTGGTTCGAGGGGGTAGGAGGGGGAGAGTCTGTGTCACTGCTGGCTCGGGGAGAGGTTTTCGCGCTGGTGCAAGTGGAAAACAACAGATTTATCTGCTCGTTTAGAGATGTGTGCGTGGTGGGGCTGTGCCACACACCGTGCAGCACGCCAGGAGCATCCCCAGGGAAAACAGGGCAGCCCCCCAGGACAGCCGTGCTGGGGGAGGTTCAAACTTCTCATCCTCGTCTCAGGAGAAAATCCATCTGCCTGTGGGAGCTGTTTGGGGTGTGTGGTCTGGGATTGTGCTGCTGCAGGAGAGGCTCCTAAACTTTATCCGCTGCTCTTTGGTCACTGATTATTGGGAAAAATCCCTTTGGCTGCAAACCCAGTGGGTGCTGCAGGTTTTGGAGGGGGAGATTTTGGTCCTGCTCTGGGCAGTGCAGGCAGGTTGTGTCTAAAAGCTTGGGAGCAGTGTGTAGGATTGAGGGGAATGTGAACTGAGACCTTCCCAGTGAAACCAGAGCAGAGCTGGAAGAGCCATGGGGCCTCTTTGGAGGTGGGATGGTCCAAAACCCACCAGATCCTGACTTTGCAGAGTCCCAGGGTGTTTCACCAACCCTATCCCATGTCATTTTTGGGAGCTGCTGTTGGCAAACCAAGGGAAGAAGAACAGCCTAGCTTGTGGGGTTTGTTTCCCTGCCCACCAGTGCAGGCCTGAGCTGGGGAACAGCAGCAACACGGCCAAAATCTGACCCCGTTCCTGTGTCCCCATCAAAATCTCAGCTCGGTTTGGCCCAACAAGGCCAACCTGGTGGTGGTTCCTGGCCAAGTCCTGCCCGTGGTTAGACTCAGATAACCCCGCTGATGTCATGGCTGGAAGCGTGGCCAGCGCTGGGCACTTTTAATAGTAGTATCTCATTTTCCTGCTTCTCTGGAGAGCTGCTGGCAGATGCCAGCCAGAGGCTCCCCGTGAGGACAGCACGTCCCTGGGCATCTCCCAGGCTGGCTGCTGTCCCCTGTCTGCCATCCCAGTGCCAGGACAACCTGCAGCCTGGCACGGGGGCTGTGGGCACGGGGGCTGTGGGCACAGATACCTCCCCAGCCCTGCTGAGGCTTCAGACACCTCGGGGTCCAGCAGATGCTGCCTTGGAGCCATCTGGAGTTAAGAGTCCTGCCTTTGCTAGGCTTAGCTTGCTCAGGGCTGTCCTGCTTTTGTTCCTCTGTGTTGTGCTGGGTCTCCAGGAGGAGGAAAATGTGGAAAAATCTGTGGTGCGAGTGGTTTTGAGGCTGTGGGGATCACCTCTGGTGGGGTGCATGGCCTGAGGTCAGGCTTTCACAGGGCACTGATGTGCAAACCAAGGACTCGGTTCTTCAGGTGGCTGCTTGTTCTCTGCCTTTAACAATCCTCTTAGAGCTTTGTTTTCCCCTTGCCCATTCCCCTGGGTACCTCTGGGGAGGAAAAGAGGGATGCTGGGCTCAGGGAGCTCTCCCTCGAGGCTCAGCTTTGTGGAGGAACAAACAGTTAATGGGTGTCCAAGGCTGGCGCTTCCCTTCCCTCCGGAGGTCACTCCGGCGGGTTGTAACCTCTGTATGTCCCTTTTCCCATCCCTACAGCCGTGCCAGTGGGCTGTAACCTCTGTGTGTCCCTCTTCCCATCCCTACAGCTGTGCCAGCGGGCTGTAACCTCTGTGTGTCCCTCTTCCCATCCCTACAGCCGTGCCAGGGCCGGCTGCAGCTGCTCAGGATGTGGGGTGAGGACTGGCCGTGCCGTGCTGGAGCGGGAATGCCTCCGAGGAAAACAGCAAAACAACCCCCCGTGTCCAGCTGGGAGAGCCCAGGGCCTGGGGGCTGCTCTGTGTGGGAGTGTGAGCATCCATCAGGTGCCTTCATCCCACATCCCCTGGGCGTGAGGCTGGGATGAGCGTGGGTGCTGCATGGAACTCCTTGGTGGGAGCCTCTGTCTGAGTTGAGACCTCACCAGTATGCTCAGTCCTGCTCTTGATCCCCTCAGAAATTCGCAGCTGAATTTACAGGAGAACTCCTGAAAGGTTTAGGAAGAGTCTGAGCATCCTGGTGAGGAAGGGGGAATCCTCTGCCCCACGTCTGGTTGGCTCCGTGGGGCTGCAGGAGATAAAGCAGGAGATAAAGCCTGCTTGTGTCCTGCTCTCTCTTGCTGGAGCCTCGTGTAGGGCTCGACCTCTCCTCGTTGACATATGCAAAACAAGCTGGGAAGGAATTTTTGTCTTTTCCAGAATCTGGGCTGTGACAGTGAAATAAATCCTCAGGAGTGTCCCTGAGTTTATTCCACGTCGTCCTGCTGTGTTGGAGGGAGCGTTTGTGTTTCTCAAATTTAGGGCATTTTATTTATTTAAAAGAGAGCGGGGGAGAAAGCCGCAGAATTTGAGTTATTCATTGCAAATATTATTATTGGCATTTCGCTCCTGTCGAGGGGGAAAAGAAAAAAACAACAAGGGGGGAATCAAAACATTTCACTGGAAAATACATCCTGGCTTCGTCCCACCCACATCTTGGAGGCGAAAATAAATATTTATTAAGAAGCGGGTTAAAAACCTTTTTGTTGAGTATTGTTTTCTGGAGCAGGGGTGGGTTACCATATGCCAGAGCCCTGGCACTTGGCTGAATTTTGGATTTTTTAGGGTTTTTTTTGCAGGATGGTAAAGGAAAGAACCAAACAGAGGAGCTGTGGGTGCCGCAGGGCTTTGGGGTGTGCTTTGGTCCTGCCTCATCCATGGGCTGCGTGTTCCTGTGAGCATCCTGCTGCTTTTTCCCGGGGATTGTGTGTGCTCAGAGTATTCCCTGAGGCTCCCAAGCTGCCTGAAATCCCCGAATCATTCCTGCTATAAATATCCTGGGAGTGAGACAGCAAGAGGTGGTGGCCCTTGGCGAGGGGCTTAACGGGGGGGGGGGGACAGTGTGGGGACACTGAGGGGTCCCTGTGCCCCAGCTGGGCTCCTCCACTGAGCCAAAACCTGGGATCCCTCAAACCCCTGCTGGCCAAGTGCTGCAGGGACCTTCCCTGCGAGCTGGGCTACCTAATTGGGCTCTAATTAATCCTTCTCTGGCTTTGATCCCCGTGTCAGAGCTGTCGTCACCTCCCGTGGCGGGGGAAGGAGCTGGGGCTCTCCTCGCTCTGACCTGGGGGGTGGAGGGACCTGGGCAGTGCAGAGGGAAGTTTGGGGGTGTGCTCAGGAGTGTGCAGGGATGCTCAGGAGTGCGTCAGGGATGCTCAGGAGTGCGTCAGGGATGCTCAGGAGTGCGTCAGGGATGCTCAGGAGTGCGTCAGGGATGCTCAGGAGTGCGTCAGGGATGCTCAGGAGTGCGTCAGGGATGCTCAGGAGTGTGCAGGGGTGCTCAGAAATGTCAGGGATGGTCAGAAGTGTGCAGAGATGCTCAGGAGTGCATCAGGGATGCTCAGGAGTGCGTCAGGGATGCTCAGGAGTGCGTCAGGGATGCTCAGGAGTGTGCAGGGATGGTCAGGAGTGTGGAGGGATGCTCAGAAGTGTCAGGGATGCTCAGGAGTGTGCAGATATGCTCAGGAGNAGGAGTGTGTCAGGGATGCCCAGCACCGTGCAGGGATGCTCAGGAGTGCGTCAGGGATGCCCAGAAGTACCAGGGATGCTCAGGAGTGTGCAGGGATGCTCAGGAGTGTGCAGGGATGCCCAGAAGTGTCAGGGATGCTCAGCACCGGAGGGATGCTCAGTGGAACGCACAGGATCCATCCCAGCACTTCCCTAATTGCTTCCTAAAAGGCCCAGGTGGGCTCTCCGAGTCAGTCGAGCTACAAAGCAATAAGGGAGGCAGCCTGGGTGGTTTTATTTTAATTGATTTTGTCAGGAGTTGCTGTATTTTATTACATTTAAAGACTAGACTCTGGAATAACTTTGAACGTTTGACACGCACACAAAAAGCAGCTTTCTGACATTTTCCTCTTTGCTTGTCTTTTATTTTATTTCTCCCCTCTCCTCCTCCTCAAAGGGAAGCGTGTGCCTGGAGGGAGGACAGAGGAGGAGGAGGGAGGAGCGGTTGTGTCTCTCCAAAGGCTGCTGGAACATCAAGGCAGCGCAGAGCAGATGAAATAATATTGCAAATAAGGATTTAAAAAACCCTACAGAAGGATCCCCACACATGCCAGCCAGCTCAAACTGCCAGAAGATTTTCAGACAGAAGCAATTTTGCCTGGGAAAATGCTCCATTGTTGAGATGGAAACTGGCTGTGAGAAGTTGCTTTTTCTGACAAGGTTTGGCTTAGAAAAAGCAAAGCAAAGTCAAGGAAACAACCTGAGTTTTTATTTAGAGGAGAGGGAGCTTTTCAAAATGGAGGGTGTTTTCCGAGATAAACAGGGAACAATTCCCCTGCGAGAAAGGGAAGAAAGGGCTCAAATTAAGCCCAAATGCAGCTCCTCTCCTTTGAAATTTTGTTTAACGTGGAGTTAAAAAATAATCCTGTTCAAACAGACCATTGGTAAGCACAAAACGCTTGGCCTTTTTTTTTCACCCCCTCTCTCTTTCCCTTTTCTCTTATTGTGATCCACAGTAAAAGTTCCAAGGTTGCACCTCGGGGCTGTAATTCTGGTCGCAGCCATGCCCGTGCCAGCTCCTGCCTCTGCACATCAGGAGGGGATGGATCCTGCCTTCAAAACTCCTCGTCTGCCCAGATGAGACAGATACAGGGTGGGAAACTGAGGCACGGGGGAGCGTCTGAGCTGGGAACGGGGCCCGGAGCGAGGGCGTGGGGTGGTTGTGAAACCTCGGCTGGGCCGGCGGCTTCCAGCCCCGCAGAGCTGATCCGGCTGGGATTGGAGCTCTCCTGGGCTTTGCAGGGTCCAAAAAACCCCCCCCACAAGCTGCTTTTTGGCCCAGGAGCAAAGCAAAGCTCCCAGGTGGGGTTTGTGGGCGAGCCAGGTGCTCCCAAAGCAGAAAGAAACACCCTAAATGTTCTCTAATTAAGCAGCAGGATGAGGGCTGGCATCCGCTTGTGCTCTAGCAGGAGATAATCCCTCACACTGTGGTCATTGCTCCTTCTTCCAAACCCTGGGGGATTTGATTTTTTGGTCCAAGACTTGTTTTTTTGGATGGGCCGTGAGTGGAGGTTGGTGGTGTGTTTGGGTTTGGGTCTTGTCTGAGCCCTGAGCCTCTCCCTGGATCCCATCAGCTGCAGGATCGCTGCAGAGCCAAGAGATAAAAGGGGCAATAGCGGTATTGGGGACCAATAAAATGGTAATGGGATTCCCAGCTGGTTGTTACTTTTCATGGGCTCCTCTTTTGTGGAGTTTTGGCTTTCTTCAGCTTTACAGACTTGGGGGAAAAAAAAGGAAAAAAATCCAGGGAGGGGGAGGTGAGGGAGCCGCCTGAGATTTACAGCCCCCTCAGCTCCCGGAGCAGATCCTTCGTGCTGCCAGGAGCGGATTAGGGAGGGATGCCCCGTCTCGTTTCAGCTGGGCGGGAAGGCAGAAACATTTGATTATTGTTTTTCCATTTCTGGCTGACAAATGAGTGCTGGAGGAGAGTTGTTTTCTTTCTTTCTATTTTTTCTTTTTTTTTTTTCCTGCTGTGAACTCTGTGGGCTGCTGCGAGACAATTTTGTTGTGGGCAGCGCGTCTCCTACGTGCCCATTCCGGAGTGGCAGTGAGGCAATGGCAGTGGTGAGGCAAGAGCGGAAGGAGAAGTGCAGGAGGGGGGTGAGCTTCCAGCCAAAATCCACCCTGAGGCACGGAGGTGGCGGGAGAGGGGGTGAGATTCCAGCCAAAATCCACCCTGAGGCACAGAGGTGGCACGGGATGGGATGCGGGAGCTGAGCGGGGAGTGGTGGCACAGAAGGGTTGGATCAGAGATGTGAGGAGGCATCACAGAGATGTGCCAGGGGCATCACATCGAGCTGGGGGAGCTGTTTGGCTGCTCTTGGGGTTGTGAAGGATTGGGGTGAGAGTGGTTTGCCAGTGCTGCAGCTTCCCTGCCCTGCTCCCAAAGAGCTGTGTGCAGGTGGGAGCTCCTGGAAAAGGGAGATCAAAAAATGAGAAACGCCCTTTCTGCACTGCTCATCCTTGCCAGACTAAACTGGACTCCCATTCTGCCCCCACCTCTTCTTTTTACTGCCCCGTTTGTGTGAGATGAGTGATTTTATCAGGCCTGGGGAGCCGTGGCTCTGCCTGGTGTGGAGGAGCCGTGGTCTCTGACAGCGTGGAGCAGGCGCTGGGTCACGCTGGGGATGCTCGTGCACGTTGTGGTGGGGAAATCCATGATCCCACACTGCTTCCCATCAGTGCTGGGGCTGCTTCTGGAGACCCCTCACACCCTACAGCAGCCCTGGGGGGATGTTTAGTGTGGGATCAGGAAATAGGAGTACCAAGGAGGGTACCCAAGGCCTGTGAGGCACCAGGTGGCTCGAAAGCCGCTGTCTCGGAGCTCTGCACCTGCGTGACCAGCCCTCCCTGCTGACCTGCACTTGTTCAAGTGTGACTTTCAATTGATCATAAAAATCCGGCGTGATTCACAGCGCTCCTGCCCTGCAGCCTGCCGGGCTCCGTCTCTCCGCATTCACGTAGCGTGAGAGAGCAGATTGCCCTCCAGTTCATCCTGCTCAGCCTTAATGGGGAGCCGCTGCTTACTGGGGCTGCTCCCCCCACACACTCCTGGAATATATTAAAGATAGCGGCGTAACGTTTTAATTTATTTTTTTTCCCCTCAAATTTACGAAGAAAACTCCTCTCCAGGCGAGCTCCCAAAGCTCGGGGTGTGGGGAGAGGGAGGGAGGGAGGGGCAGCTCCCCGCTCCATCCTGGCGCAGCCCCCGCGTGCGTGCGTGTGGCTCACAGACAGTGAAATTGCACCCTAGAGTTATAAAGCAATTGTCTAGCTCAGCAGCAGAATGAGCATGAAATGGTGCAGAAAGCAACTAAATAAAATTGGGTAAGGCAGATGCATGAAAATAATGACATCTCTATCCTGTAGTCAGGCGCGCTCGCTCTTCCTCGCTGATAAACTTTTATAACAGACTTTGCATTTATTTTCCCGGGGAACTCTCCCGCCACGGAGGTGTGTGGGTGTGGGGTGAGCCCCTGCACCCCCCTCTCCTGTTTTTCTAGGGCTGTGCATCGCTGCCCCTCTCCTCACCGCTCTCCCTGTCCCCCTCTTCCTTGTTTTTGTTTTCAGAGCGGGATTTTTATGCTCAGTCAAACACCAAAGCGATAACCTTTGCGACTTCATTTCCTTTTTGGTGGCCGTGCCAGGCTGGGGGAGCTGGTGGCTCTCAGGGTGGCCTCACACGTCCCATGCACATGGAGTGAGGAGATGCTCTCCTGGCTTGCTCCCACTTTGGAGTTTTCCCATTTTTCCTGTGAGGATGGCATCGAGCAGGCTGTAGTGTGGGGTTTAGGAGGGATGGAAAACCAGGTTGATGCACTGGCTCTGTCATCCCTTCTCCCTGGTGATGGCTGGTGACACCAGGGCCACCTGCTCCCACACTCTGCATTTATCCAGCTGAATGGATTAAAATGCCCCCAGTTTGGGCCTGCAGAGCTGACTTCAGCTGCAATTCCTCCCCAGGCTCTCCCCTGGGCTCTGTGCTGCCCTCCCTGCTCTGACAGCACCTTGGAGTTGTTGGCCTGAGCTTCCCCATCCACTCCCAGGAAGCCGATGCATTTCCCAACACAATCCAATGTTTTGCTCGTTCCGTGCCAGGATCCCCGTGGAGACTGGGAACGAGCAGCTCCTCTTCCCACCCAAGAGGCTCTTTAGGTGACATTAAGGCTGTGTCCCCGCTGTCCTCACATCCTCCTGCCTCTGATGGCATCGCCGGGCACAGCTCCACGTGCTTGTGGTGCTGGGGATGCCCTTTGTGGACGGGGTGCTGCCTGCTGCGTCCTGCCTGGATGCTTTGGAGGGCTCAAGACTGAGCTGCTCATGGATTCTTTTCCTTGTCTGCCAGGAAGAATCAGCCCTGGGCTGTGCTGGAGCCTGGGGCTCACCACCCAGCGCCTCTGCAGCAGAATCTTCGTCTCTGCTTCGCTGGGATGTGTCCCTGGGGTCCCAGATTAGCTGCTCCAGTGCCTCCCCATCACACGCAGCCCAGCGTGGATCCCGTGGGTGGGCTGGAGCTGCGTGCTGGCTGCACAGCCCCGGAGCACAACAACACGGGACACGGCATTTTCCCTTCCTCCTGCAAAAACCCAGCTCCTCTGGAGTGAGGCAGAGCAGGAGGTTTCCCTGCAGGGATTATTCTGGCTCTGGGCAGCCGGATGCCAAAGCCGTGCCAGCTTTTTTGCTGGTGTGGAGCCGCAGCACGGGAGCGGCGAGGAGGAGGGAAATGCACGCGTGCAAAAATCAGTGTGAAAGCATAAATCAGGCCAAGAGTGAAAGGTTAAAGAAATCCAGAGGAAGCAGAGTGATGTGTGTGATAGAAAGGGGTTTCCTGTACCTACAGAGGCCACCCAGGCTCCCTTCCTGCCAGGGCAGAGCAAAACTTTCTGCACCCCTAAGCAAATTGTGGTTGGCTGCTGGGGCACGCTGTGAGCCAGCCGTGCCAGCCTGGGTGTTAATGCCTCGTGCTTTACAGCCTGCTCTCCCCAGCCCCTGCTGTGGTATTTATTTATAGGATGCCCTGGCAGATCCCGGGAAGCAGTCGGGAATAGGACTCGAAGGGCCGGATGCAGTGACCTGTGCTGCCCTAAATCCACCTCCTCTCCAGTGCCATCCTTGCAGGTTTTTTGCTCCTTGTCAGGGCCTGGATATCAGGGGCTCCAGGAAGAGTTAAGGCTCCTGGGGCAATTACCTGCAGGCCCCTATTTAAGCACTTAGGAAGGCTTAGCTGATCCCAGCTGGAGATAGCCTGGCCCCAGGCCAGCGGGTTCCTGTTGTGTGCAAATGTGGGAGACTTTAAACAGCAGTTCCGAGCCGGGGCTTGCTGGGAGCAGGACCCCCAGATGGCAATTTGGGGTGGCTGATGCTGGTACCCCAAATTACACCCTGGCAGCATGCTCCTCTGCTGCTTTTAAGGTTGGGAGACACAGATCTTGTTGGCTGAGGGGTTTTTGGGGCTGTGTTTTGGTAGCGGTGCTGCCGTGCTCCGCATCTCCGGGGCTCGGCCTTGGAACCCTGGTCTAGCTCTGCCTTGGGGTGTCACCCTCCTTTCTGAGGGGGGAAAACCAGCAATTCCCTTCTGGCAGGTTGCTCCCTCTTCGTGCCTCACCTGTGGGGCAGGTTTGGCCTGTGGAAATCAGAGGCCATCGGGCTTTGTTAGGCTCGGGCGCTGGCTTTTCCCACCGCGTTTTTCCGCCTGGGATGGCTGAGGGGTGCTGGGCGCCGCTCCCTGCGGGCACCCAGGCGCTCCTCCGGTTGTCCCGGTGTTGGGCCATGGGAGCTGAGGCTGGGCAGGCGAGGAAAACCACGTCTGGCGAGGTTTCACGGCCTCTAGGTGTGTGCAGGAAAAGTTGCAGGGCAGGGATTTCTTGCAGCGGGCCCTGGGTGGCGGGGAACAAACAGCAAGGTGCCCGTCTGGAGCCCTCACCCACGCACTCATGGGGAGGCTCCTCCTCTCCTGGCGCCTTCCCAAAACCCTGGGGCAGCGCAGGGGATGTGGGGCTGCTCCAGGAATCCTTCAGGTCTCTTTCTTGGAGTAGTTGAATTTGCCCCTGGATGCTGGAAGGTGCTGGAAGGTGCAGGAAGGTGCAGCCTGCCCTGGGGGCACAGCTTGGTGGAGCTCAGCAGCACCCCAGGAAAGGTGTTGGGGGAGCCCCAAAGCTCTTCTCAGGGCTTTCCCAAGCAGGCAAACCTTAGGATACAGCCTGGGAAGCAGTGGCATGGAGGGTGGAGCTCAGCCTGGCTCATCCCTGAGAGCAGAGAGATGCTCCAGTGCGGCCCAAAATGCGAGGACCCCAAAGCAGCCCTGTGGAGGGAGGACAGAACCCAGTGGGGTGGAAAAGTGCTGGGTAGGAAGGGGTGAGCCTGGAGCTGGGTGTAGGGATGTGCCTGCAGGGTGGGAGCAGCCGGTCCTGCCAGTTCTCCCAGGCTCTGGGAAGTCCCCTGAGCTGCTGGATGAGGGCTGATCACAGATCCCTCTCTGCCACCGACTCCCAGGGCTCTTCCTCGGCTGCTCAGTTGTAAATCTTTGGGAGCACAAACTCTGGGAAAACACGCAGAGAGGCTGGCCCTGGCTGGGAGTAAAAGCCAGCTTTGCGTGGGAAGGGAAGGCAGAGTGCACTCCTGATTCAAAGCACCTTTACAAATTAATAAGGTAGAAGTGACTCTACCAAAAGAAGAAAACAACCAAAAAACAACCAACCCCAGTGCATCGAGCTGCCCTGTAATTGTCAGTGTGGAAATCACGGGCACATGAGGACTTGCAGCGAGGGATTAAATCCCCAGCCTGGTTTCCAAAGCGCAGGGAACAAGCTCCCAGCGCTGGTTTTGGGGCTCCCACGGACCCTCGGGCAGAGGAGCTTTTGTCAGGGTGGGTTTTTGTGGACCCTGTGGCAGGATCTGGAGCTCAGCATCGATTGCATCGAGCGAGCTCATGATTGCGTCAGCTTAACCAAGGGCTGGGATTGACCTGCAGTGATTTGCTGACTTTATTATTAAGACAATGATGGGGCTGAGCTGGAGGAGAGGGATTTCGGTGTTCTCTGCCTGGTGGGATGCCTTGGAACAGCACTGGCAGCACTTCCCCAATTTTTCAGCCCTTTTTTGCTTTGAGGAGGTAAAATCCTGAATGTACCTTGAGGGTTCATTGAGGAGAAGGACTTTCCATCGCAGCTCTTGGCCCTGTCAGTAGCTGCAGAAGAAGAACATTATAAGGAGCTATTCATCATTGCAATTATTTTATTAAGAGAACACTGTGTGCTTGGGAGCTGGAAGAGATGGAGCTTTGGGATGTTTTCAGCATTATAAATACGGGTTGGTTACATCACCCAGCTTTTAAAAAATGGTGTGTGCCATCCTGGTGAGAGAGGATTTGCAGACAACCTTGGAGAGGAGAGCCAGGTGGCTGCTCCCAGCAGGGACAGCAGTGCCACTTGTCTCTGCCTCTCCCTCAGGAATGGGGAGAGAAATCTCTGCGCTCAGCCAAGGGGGGGGAATTTGAGCCTGTTCTGAGCTGGAGATGCTGGAGCGGGCTCCTTGGGGGCAGGCACATCATTCCTACAGGAGGTGGGTGAGCCCCATAGCACAGCACTGCTGCCAGAATGCTCCTCACAAACCCCAAAATGCTGCTCTCAGGGCTGGTTTGCAGATTTCTGTCCTGCTCAGGGCCCTGAGGGTTTTTCAGGGGTCTCCCACCTGGGTGCCACCCCGCCCTGCCGTGCCAGGGCTGGTGGCTGGTCCCTCTGAGGCTGGCACCTCCGGGTGCGTTATCGCGGCCGCGCGCCGGGGTAAAGTCCACCATGGGAAAATGCCCGGTGGACTTTTAACTGGAGTCCTCAGGAGAGAGCCCAGCTTAGAAACCTTTAACTGTTTCGTGGCAATCTCTGCGGGAAGGTGAAGAAGGAATGGGGGAGAGGGTGGGCTGCCCACCCGGGGTCAGCTCCCGGCAGTGAGGGCTCGCTGGTGGCCGTGCCAGGGTGGTCATGGGGATGGGGTCAGCTGGTCCTGGGGTCACCACTGCACGTGCCCCCCCCTCCACCAGCTTTGCTGTCACACCCTTGGCTCTTGGACCAGCTGTGGCCCCCCCAAAATGCTGCTTTGGGCGTGTAGGGGCTGCGCTGGGGTCACTGGGCTGTCCTCCTCAGGACACAGCCGGTGTCCCTGCCCTGCTGTTCCTCTCGCTGTGTGGCCTCAAAGGATGAGCCCCGTGGGTGGGGAGGGATGGGCCTCACTCTGCAGCATCCTCACCTGTGGGAAGCTGCCTCTGGAGGTTGAAAGGGGCCTTGGCACTGCCATTTTTGCTGCCCCACACTCTGATTTTGCCTCCTGCTTCAGCCACCTGAGTGCCTGATGGGATTTATTTCAGCATCTTCATCCTTCTTCCGTTTGCCCTTTCCCTTGCTTTTGTTTTGCAGATTTTTTTTCCCCCTCCAAGGTGCGAGTGTTGTTTGCTCTGGGCGGGTCTGTGAGCCCTGAGCAGGACCCCACTGCCAGCCCAGTGCTCGAGTGGTGCTGTGCTGGTGACAGCAGGAGGACCAAGCAGCCACCTCTCTGTGTCACGGGGTGATCGACCCATCCTCAGCAGGGACGGGGCCAGGACGTGCTCCCAGAGGGATTCACGGAGGGAAAGAAATTCATGCAGGGTGGGATTTGTGTCCGTGGAGAGCAGCTCAGCATGGGATGGCATCGCTGGCTGTCCCTGCAGGCGCAGCTCAGTGGGAGAGTGGGGAAGCTCCCCATGTGCCACCAGCTGTGCCCTCGGTGGAAGCGATTCCCGGGTGAGAAATTCCCGCTGTGGAAGCCTTTATTACCGGGCAGAACTAGGTTTGTTTTGTTTATCATCCATTTACTTGGCTTTGGAGGCATGCCCAGAGTTCTCCAATTTTGTGTGTGTGGATGTGTGATTTATTAGGATTCGGGGCTGGGGTTTCTTTTTTTTTTTTTTTTTGGTTTAATTTCACTTCCTCAAACTGACAGGCCGTTTGAACAAACTTCTTTTGGATAATTTCCTCTATAGTTTTAGAGGGCCTCCTAAAAATAAAAGAGAGAAAACATTGCAACATGGTCGATAATTAAAAAAACACCCCGTCTGCGACCGGGTCCTGATTTCGGTAATGGAGACAGCTCGGAGGGTGGAAAAAAAACATGAGTTCACTTTTTTGGGTAGTTAGAGCTTTTGACAGCACTTCAGGGATCGCTGGCTTTACTTGTTTCTGTGTTGAGCTGCTCATGCCGTGATCCCACGCACACCCGGGCATGTTCTCCCCGTCCGCATGCGAGCGCTCCATTAAAAGCGCCGTGCGTGTCTAAAGCCCTGCCAGCTCCCAGCTTTGCTTTCCTCTCCTTGGCTCGATCTGTTCCGCAGCAGTCAGGAAGAGGGAGGGGAAAGAAGAAAAAAAAAAAGAAAAAAAAAAAATCCATTTAAGAAACGCTGGAAAATGTACTGGGAGCCTCCAGAGAGCAGGGAGCAGGTAGGCGAGGGCAGAGCACCTGTAGCTGCCTTGAGCTGGGTTTGCTGCCGGGTTCTGCCCGGGGTTTTTATGAGGATTTCGCAAGTGTGGGTTTCGAAATGGCTCGCAGAGGGTTTTTGCTGGGCGTTCTCTGGGCCCCGTGGCGCCGGGAGCTGCTGGGGATTTTTAACTGGGGGGGCACGCAGGGTCCTGGGGGGCTGCGCTGTGCCCGTGCCTGTCAGCACCGAGATTGAGATGAAGGAAAACTTCCTTTCCCACTGTCCCAGCTACAAAAGCATGAGAGAGAGAGAGAGAGAGAGAGAGAGAAAGAAAGATTTCCCCCAGGGATCAGCAGTGATAAAAAGGCTCTCTTTTGAAAAGCAATGAGAGAAAAGAAGTGTGTCTAATCCTTGCTGAGAAGAAAGGGAGAACATCCCTCTGCTGCGAGCGGGGCGGGGGCCGGAGGGACCCCGGTGTGGAGGCAGCGACCCGGGGCTCCTGCCTGGCCACATCCTGCCTGGTGCAGAGGAATCCTCTGGGCAGGGGCAGGGAGGAGTTTTATTTCCTGGGATCCATCTGGGTGGGCTTGGAGGAGCTGCTGGGAGCTGCGGGGTGAGGGCAGTGGTGTGAGGGCTGGGGAGATGCTGCTGGCTCATCCCCGCGTTGCTCAATCCCCGCAGAGGAGCTCTGCTGGCGCCCTGCGTGGGAGAGGCTTGCACAGAGATTTTCTCTCCCCTTTTCCCCTTGGCCCTGGGACTGGAGGAGGCTGGAAAGGGGAGATGCAGCCCCGAGCGAGGAGGGATGTGTGTCCCCAGGGCAGGGATCCCAGGGACTGCCGCAATCCTGGATCCCTTTTCCCAGGCTGTGCAGCTGGCCTGACTGGCTGTAGCAGCTTCTGCCTTGCCTTTCCTGGTACAGCCCTGTCACCATTCGCTCGGTGACAACCTGCGGTGTCCAGGCTTGGCACAGGAGCTGCTCTGTCACCCTGGCAGTGGTGGGACAGTGGTGGGCTGGTCCTGGGCTCGCCACATCCGAGCCGAGGCCGCCGGGGTGTTTTTATTGCCGCTGTGGTTGATGATTTATTTCCAGCAGCATCCGCCCCGTCTCGTGACTTGATTAAAAATTAAAGCAAACAGAGTGGTGTGGTGTGGCTGCTGTAAGCCCAGGGTCCCTTCCCTGAGCCCTGTGGGGTTCCCAGCCTGTGGACTGGGACAGGGAAATCTAGGAATGGGAGGGTGAAGGTGGATGGCAGTGGAATGATCTTTCTGGCCAGGAGGGGATGGAGATGTGGGTGCTGGGGTGGGAGCCATTGATAGGATCGGGATCTTTTCACAGGCTGTAGAGCTCGTGAATGTTTATTTGTATCTCCTTGAGCTGAATAATGATAATCCCCAGCCAATAAAGTCCTCATTAGGCTGAAATTAATGAGTTTGTGTTTCAAAATACAACAGCAACACTCAAACCCACAACCCTGCAAAGGGAACTCCATCAGGAAGCGATGGGTGGATGGGGCAGTGGTGCCATGGAGCAGCTGGGGAGGAAAACCAGGCTGGCATTGGGGTGTAGCTGCTCCCTGCAGAGCCTGGTGGGGTGCTGCAGCATCGGGATGTGCTGCTGGAGAAGGATTTTGGAGACACCACCAGCGTTTTGCTGTTGGAGGAGCTTGTGCTGGCTGGTGGGCGAGCGTGGAGCATCCTTGTGTGCAGGGAGCTCTTGAGCCACATGGCTTTAGAGATAACACCTGTCATATCTCAGTGTCGCTGCTGCCTGTAGGCTCTCCTTGGTGGCAGGGCTGAAATTCTAAAGATCATCCTGGGATGTCAGAGCTGACAATTTCAGTGCTGGGAGTTTCTGCCCCGGCCCTTGGGGAGGGCTTTGGCAGAGCCCACTGCCCTCTGCTTGTGTGGGGAGGGATCCAGTGACTCACGAACCCCTCGCAGAGAAAGGGGAGCAGGAAATTAGCTCACGGCTCTTGTGAAAGACAGAAGCTGACTTGATACCTATAATTAAAGCGGGTGTCAAGGAATGAGGTGTGAATTCCTCAGGGGGCATCTCACCGGGAGGGAGAGCAGCGCCTGCTGCTGACCCCACAGGGGCTGGGGGGAGGCTGGTGCTGAGCCCCGAGGATGAGGGGTGAGCCCCCAGCTCCTCTCCTTCCCAGCAGTGAGGAGCTGATGTGGATGGCAAGGCCACGTGTGTCCTGTCCCCATCCTTGTGCAGGCAGCACGAGGGAACCACCCGTGTGGAGCTGTGGGAATGTCCCTGGTGGGTCTGCCTTGGGCAAAAATCCTCCTGGGAAACGTGTGGGACCTTATCAGGGAAAGAGCTGGGGAGAGGCAGGGGTAGAGAGTGAGGTGAGGGGGGTTTGGGGTGCAGTTTGGGAATTGCAAGGGAGCGGGGGCAGAAGAAGGTTGTGGAGGCAGCGGTGAAGTGGGATGGTCTTGGGGGGAGACCCAAATCCTCACTGGGGTTGGAGGAAGCACTTAGATACCCATCCTGCTGGGTGCTGGCAGTGTCACCTCGATGGTCTCATTCCCCTAAAGTGCCTGTGTTGCCCCCCAGCACATCTGTGAGGGCAGGGAAACTGAGGCACGGGGATAACGCTGTGTGTTTGCTCAGTGTGAGGGCTGTGCTCCCGGCTCTTCCAGTGGTCCCTTCTTTTCCAGCCGCTCCCACCTGCAGTCCCTGGGCTGGTGCCAGGAGCACGCAGCATTCCGGGGGGTCCCTGCATCCCTCTGGACACGACACCCCAGCCCCGTCCCTGTGCCTGTGGCGCCTTCCCAGCAAACGCCAGATCTGCTGAGCAGACGGAAAAAATTAAAAAGAGGAAAAAAAACCACCCAGCCCAATAATATGAGGAAGAAATGCTGGTGTGTCCTGGGTGGATTAGTCGAGACTCCTCGCCGGATTCCTCCGAAGGGAGGTGCTCGTGCTGGAAGCCGGCCACCAGCCGAGCCTGCCGCATTTTTCCTGGATTCTCTTACCATTTGGGGACTGAACTTTAGTCTGAAAAATATGTATTTTTAACTTGCTTGTGTCTGAAGCTTGTATCGGTGAGGGCTGCTTGGCTTCCTCATGGCCCGGCCATGCACTGAGATGGATGTGCTGGGAGGTGAGGGCTGGACCCTCCATCCCAGACTGGACCCGGAGGAGGAAGCGAGAGGAGGAGAGGTTTGTTCTGATGCAAAGAAAATAATTTCAGAAGCTGCCTCCTGCTTCCCCAGTCACCCGGCAGGAGCGTGGGGCAATGGGAATGGTGTGTCAGGACAATGGCAGCGGCCGTGGAGACACGGGCGAGACAATCTGCTGTCGAGATAGCTGTGGGAAATCAGGAAGGGATGCATATCTTGGAAAGGCCTGTAGTAGCCCCAACATGCAGGACTGACCCGGACACCATTGCCTTGGAAACAGCCATCGAAGTGTGCAATATTCCTGTCTCTGCGGGCTCGTTTCCCTCCCTCCCAGCCCTGGAGCTGTCGCAGGACACTGGCACCGCTGGCCTCTGCGTGCCACCTGGGCTGGGCTCAGCCTGGCAGGGTGATAAGGCTCTGCTGAGGTTGTGCTGGGCTCAGAGCTCTGCAGGGCAGGGCCGAGGCGCCGTGGGCCCGTTGTTTATTGTAGGGTTGCCGGCCACAGCGGCTCTGCGGGGTGTCACTCGCTTCCCCTGCTCGGGGACAGAGCCTGCCCAAGCCAGCGGGACAATCCGGGCTGTGTTTTCATAATTAAAACAAATAAAACAAACCCATGCGCGGCGTTATTTACAGTACGGGCTCGGGAAGAGTCGAGCTCAATATTGTTTCCTCGCCGAGTTTTTCCCTTTGTGGCTCACACACGAGTTTGTTGTTGTTGGCTGCTCCCGACCCCGCGGTCTCGCGTGCCGGGGCTGCTGCCGGCCCGCAGCGGGCAGCCTGGAGAGCTGGCCTGGGGTGGCCAGGGCTGGGCTCTGCCCATCCTGGGTGTCCCTGGGAGCTGGCGTGGGGTGGCCAGAGCTGGGCTCTGCCCATCCTGGGTGTCCCTGGGAGCTGGCGTGGGGTGGCCAGAGCTGGGCTCTGCCCACTGTGGGTGTCTCAGGGAGTTGGCGTGGGGTGGCCAGAGCTGGGCTCTGTCCATTGTGGGCATCCCTGGGAACTGGTGTGGGGTGGCCAGAGCTGGGCTCTGCCCACTGTGGGCGTCCCTGGGAGTTGGTGTGGGGTGGCCAGGGCTGGGCTCTGCCCATCCTGGGTGTCCCTGGGAGCTGGCGTGGGGTGGCCAGAGCTGGGCTCTGCCCACTGTGGGTGTCTCAGGGAGTTGGCGTGGGGTGGCCAGAGCTGGGCTCTGTCCATTGTGGGCATCCCTGGGAACTGGTGTGGGGTGGCCAGAGCTGGGCTCTGTCCATCGTGGGCATCCCTGGGAACTGGTGTGGGGTGGCCAGAGCTGGGCTCTGTCCACCTTGCTGCTGTGGGTTTTGCTCCCTGGCCCATCTGGGGTTGTCCCTGGAAAGCCAGTTGGGAAGGGTGGCTGTGCGTGACAGCGTGGTGTTTTTGTGAAGAGAAGGGTTTTTGCTGCTTGCGGGACTTGCTGCTGGCACAGCAGGGATCTCTTTGGGGTGAAATCAAATGCTGGCATTTCCTGCAGAGGGGTGGCAGGTGATTTTCCAGCAGGGACCAGCATCACGTGCTGGTTGTTGCCTGCAGCATCCCTGACAGACCTGCAGGGTCTGAGCCCTGGAAGTGCCACAGGATCTGGCAGGATGGGCAGGGGCTGTGGGCTCTGGAGGGAGCAGCTCTGGCTCCCGACTCCCACACAGAGCTTTGATCCAGTGTTGCCCTGGGGCTGGAGAAGGGGACGTGGAAGGGGTGCAGCTGCAGCCCTCGGGTGTTGCATGCACCCAGCAGTGTTCATGCAGCCTCGGGTGATGCTGGGAGCGACATCCCTTACTGGGGAGGGAGACATGGATGTCCCCTCTCACTGTGGTTAAATTTTCACCCTCTGGCTTTGGGGCAGGGCTGGGCAGGGAGGGCTGGGGTGCAGGGGAAGGTGAGCTCCCCCCTCGTGCCGAGCTGCAGGCGGGCACGTTCCCGTGGGAAGCATATGGCAGGTAATCCAGTGCCAGATGGGAATTTGCTCCCGGTGCTCCAGCCCCGGTGGGCCGGTGGAGCTCCAGCACGCACAGCGCTCAGCGTGGTGGCCGTGTCCCAGCAGGGACAGCCCCAAAGCCACCCCTGGCAGGGTGAGCAGGGTGGCACGGCCGGATGGCCCCGTGCAGCCGTGCGGGAACACCCCGAGGGGCACTGCGCGGGCACCGGGGCAGCCAGCTGGGCACACACAGAGCTGGCTGAGCTCACCAGCCCCTGCCTAGCAGGGCAGGGCTTAAAGCTGGGCTTAGGAGGTCAAAATCTGGCTAATGAGTTAATGGCAATTAATTAACTGCAGGGCACTTTACAGATATTAACTAATTGTTTTGCTGTGAGCGCGGTCTGTGCGATTGCCCCACCTCACAGACCGAGGCGTGGAGGAGCCTCACACCCGCGCTCGAGGTGCATCAGCACCAGGGCTGTGACTCGAGCCAGGGCTGATTCTGCTCCTCATGAGGTGCTGAACCCTCACCAGGGGCTTCAGGCATCCCGCTGTACATCCCTCTCTGTTTTTCTGTGTAAGCTCTCTGCACCCCACAGCCTTTGGACCCTGAGCATCCCTCTGCCTGCTCCGTCCCCGTGAGCATTTTAGGGGGAGGCAGCAGCCGTAGCCACGATGTTCCTGGTGAGCACCACCCACGCCGGCAGTCTTGTGTCTGCTGGCTCTTCCCTCTGCTCCCCAGAAGCTGCAGCAGCATCTGAGCAGCGTCTGTGGCACCCACAGCACAGCGGAGGGTTTGCAGAGGGAGAGGAGCCC
>VWZT01001207.1:25793-38801 GCA_013397055.1 Pachycephala philippinensis
TGAGCATCCCTGTGCCATGAGCATCCCTGTGCCATGACATCCCTGTGCCATGACATCCCTGTGCCATGAAATCCCTGTACCATGACATCCCTGTGCCACGAGCATCCCTGTGCTGTGAAATCTGTGTGCCGTGGGCATCCCTGTGCCATGACTTTTCTGTGCCATGACATCCCTGTGCCATGACATCCTTCTTCCATGATATCCCTGTGCCCTGATGTCCCTGTGCTGTGAGCATCCCTGTGCCATGATGTCCCTGTGCCATGATGTCCCTGTGCCATGACGTCCCTGTCCCATGATGTCCCTGTGCCATGATGTTCCTGTTCCATGAGCATCCCTGAGCACGTTGCTCAGATTTTGGGATTTCAGCCCTCGCCTAGGCTGCAGCTAATTGAATTGCAAAGAGTGTGGTTGAAACTTGGAGCCTTCCCCGCTGGCAGGAAGCGCAGAGATTTCAAACCGTGCTTTTGTGCTGGTTTGGGAGAAAAAGACAGGATTTTTGGAATTTAATCGCGAGATGGAAATTCTCCTCCTTCCTCTCGCTCCTTGCACAGGAAATGCGGCCCAAATCGATCGGACTTTGCAAACAATCAGCATTAATCCTTGGGAAGTACTTCCATCATAGGAGCATTCATCCTTGGGAAATAATTTTCTGACCCAGTCCCATTAAGTGCTTGTCTGAGCAAGCGTTCTCCTCCTAGTCCCCAGCAGGATGGAGCTGTGATCCCAGTGAGAGCTTTTGGGCTTTCCCTTCAAGCAAATATTAATTCAGGCAGTGTCAGGAGACCCTTCCTCCTGTTTTAGCCCACTGAGCAGCCCTGGGATTCACGTGCTGCTCCGGGGGAAGCCCTTTGGTCTGGCTTGAGCACACGCTGGGTTTTATCCCCTCTGCGAAGATCTGCTCCCTGCTCTCCCACAGCTCCGCTTGCATCATGTGGGAACCATAAATAAATGGCAGTTGAATTTAGCTGCCTGTGTTGCAGGATGATATAATCCTGCGCTCAGCAGACACGGCAGGATGGGCTGGCTTTAAGGAGGGATGGAAATGTGCTCTGATCCCCGGGCTGACGATGTGGCTTCCCCTCCCAGGGAACTTCCTGCGGTAGATCCAGCTCCGTGTGGTGGTGGCACAAGTGGCACAAACAGAGCTGGTTGAACCCAGGGGGTCTCTCCAGGATCTGTGGCACGCATTGGGGTGTCCAGGAATGCACCCAGTCCTCCCTCCCTGGGCAGCAGCATCTCCAGCTGTCGCAGTTTCCCTCGAGGGATCTGGTTTCCCTCCCGCAAAGAGCAGCCTGATTTAGTTCCAGGCTATGCAAAAAGGGGCTGCTTTGGGATGGGGAACGCCGGGAAGAAACGGTTAAACCGGAGATGCCGGGATGTTTTCCCACACGGTGAGTGGTGGGGGAACACAGAACCCGTGTTGAATCGGAGCGAAGTAATAACGCTCCTAATTTTCCTGTGTGATTTAATAAAAATGTAAATTGACTCGGGGTGGATGACTCACTCCGGAGGGTGGTGTCGATCAAGATTAATTGGTGGCTGCTCGGAACCAGCTGGGCTTTGTTCCCTCTCCTCAAAGGCAACTGGAGTGGCTCCGTGGGGATGGTGTGGCAGTGGTTTGGCCCCAGGGCTCCCAGATTCCTGCTGAGCCCGTCGTCTCGTTTGGCCCCAGCGTTTTGGGGCAGGGAATGGTGGAGTGTGGGGTGGGCAAAGCCTTGTGGCTTTATCCAGTGTTGGTGGATGTCTCCCATTGGGAACCCAAGCCCTGAAAACTGTCCCGGTGCCAACAGGGAGGCGGATCTCTGCCCAGGACTCACTGTGGGGCAGGATTTGGCCCCATAGCAGGAGGATCTTCCATCCCCCTGCTCCTGCCAGGGCGAGCGAAAGCGTGCCAGGACACTGCACTCTGACCCCAGTCCGGCTCTGGACACTAATGGATTACAAATAACAATAATAAATGACAGGAGATGGGATAATCTACCTACTGTAATGTTGTATTACCGTGGCTGTTAGTTATAGATTAATGTATAATTGTATTACGTTGGCTACATATGCATAAAGCTCGTGCTGCGGGGCCTCGGCCAGCCTTTAACTCTCTGTGGTTCGCAGAGGAACTTCAGGGCTTTGATCCCACCTGTCCCAGGAGCCTCCCGTGTTTTTGCATCCAGGAGCATCTCTGTGTGCTGCCCAGCCCTCCTGGAGCTCCATCCCCATCTCCCCGGGATGTGGATAGAGAGATGCTCTGCTGAGAGCAGGGATGCAGGGAATGCCGAGCGCGAGGGATTGGTACATTTTGCAACAGCAGCTCGGGGAGAAGTGGGAAATAAAGCCCCCTGCATCCCCCTGCTCCCACCACTTTGGCTTCACACCTGAGCAGCGCCAGGCGGGGCCGTGAGGGCTCCCCAGCAGATCCTTGGCGTGACCAAGACCCAGTTCTGTCGCGAGTAATGAAGTGCGAGCCCTTCCCTTCAGTTATTTTTAATGCGGTTCTGCTCAGGCTCGGCTAAATCCGAAGGAGCTGCCTCTTGTTTGCAGAGCCTCCCCCTGCGCCGCCGGATTGCTCGGCTCAGGGTAAATTACTCACTGGTGTGAGGCTGGATGGACTCGGAGCTGTTTGGTTTTGGGTTTGCCTCGCTCTGCTGAGCACAGATGTGGATGACTTTCCCGATGTTGTGACTGGAGTTAAGGGTTTGGGGATCCTCGTCGCTGCCTGTGCTGGGGCTGAAGCGTGGGGCAGGCAGGGAGAAGGGGGTTTCGCCCTTCCAGGAGGGTTTTCCAGCTGAGGAGGATGGTCTGAGGGCTCTGTCCTTGCCCTGGCTTTTAGCAGCTCCAGCCCCACTTGCTCTGCTCTTCCTGGGGACGCTGATGTGCTCCTCACTCACCCCATCCTTTGCTGAGCAGCGCCTGCGGGATGGGCAGTGTGGATTTGGGAAGGATAGAAGTTAGGAATTCCTGCCCTGCTCCCCTTCCCATCCCTGTGCAGCCCTCCCTGCCGTCCTGCCTTTCGTTTCTGATCCCTCTCTCCCCTCTCCTCCCGAGAGCGCGAGAAGCAGAGGCAGGAAACGCGGGCTGCTGCCAGATGGCTCGAAAGGCAGCATCTGTAATACTTTATCAGAAGAAATTATGGCCGAATCGCTCTCCCTGATTAAACAGCCTGGCCAGATCCTCCACGAGGCAGCTGGACAGCCTCACCCTCTCGCGACAGGAGGGGAAGCCACGGGAGCTGGGGACACGGGAAGGACGGTGGCAGAGGGAGGCTTGGATGGGGAAAAGGTTGGACTGGACCCTCCAGCAGCGAGGTGGGTGTGTTGCCACCTCCCTGGGCTCGTCCTATATGGTGCCAGCTCCTGCTTTTTGCTTTCCCTTGGGCATCCATGGGGTATGGAGGTGAGCAGCCCTCTGGGAAGGAGGCGCTGAGAAGTTGATGTTTCTCCTCTTGTTGGTTTTCCAATTCTTTTCCCCTTTGAAAAACAGCAGAGCCATGCCGAGGCACCCTGTGGGCTGCTGATGTTTTGCTTTTGGAAGTTGATGTGAACGGGCAGAGTGTGAGGGATGCTCCAAACCCCCGGGGCTGGGTGGAGCAAGATCCCCCCAATCCCTGCACCCCCGAGGCTGGGGATGCTGTAAAAGCGCCTGGAAAAAGGGAGCGGGGCAAGAAGGGAAACTGAGGCAGGGCGGAGGGTGGCTCTAGGATCCGAAAGGTCATCTGGAATGCTAGTGAGAGTTAGATCCAGAGTTTAAGCCTCTGAGCAACCTGTCCTCTGGCTCACCCTGCCCTCGTGCTTGTTCTGAGCGCGGTGGCCAAAGCGCAGCGCTACCGGTTTCAATGGGCTTGGCGTGGGGCGGCTCTGCCGTGAGCTCACTGCGGCTGGCCGGCGAAACGCAGGCGTGGACTAATGCCACTAATTTCCACTAATGCTGGTGGAAAAATCTCCTGCTGGCGTGAGCAGGGGCTGCTTTCCCAGGCTGCTGCGTGCGGGGCGGGGAGAGGGGGACGCGCTGCCTCGCGAAGGAATTCGCGTCCGGGCGCACGGAGCTGCTTGCTTTCTTCCCTGATTTGCTTGAAGTGGTGACCAGATTTTTTCCTAAATGGAAAACAGGAGGAATCTGTGCTCTTAAATGCGTGGAATTAGCTGTTGGCCGTAGGAAATTTGTGCATGAAACGCATGAAAAAGGGGAGGAAGGTGTTGAGTGTCTGCGTGTGAGAGGGGGAGATCTGGTGTCTGGACGTGGCCTGATATGGGATGCTTTTGGTCCTGCATCCCCATCCCACATCCCTGTGCCTCCCCACCAAGCCTACAGGGACCCAGCCAGTTCTGGAACCCCCTTCAGGCACAGATATGCTCGTCCCTGTCATCCCTCTGCCCTTGGTGGGGAAGAAATGCTCGGCCTGAAAAAAGCAGCAAAAAAATCACATTTTCCACTCGTATCCAGTGGGATTTAGCTGCAAGGATGCAGTGGAGCAGTGACTTGAGCAGGACTTGGGGGATCTCCCAGTCTCCTGGGGCTTAGGAAGGGGTGCAGCCATGGGATCCTGCATGAGGATGGAGCAGCAGCTTCCCTGGATGCTGGAGCCTTCCTCCCTCGCCAGCCTCGCGGGGGCCTGGGCCGGAGGAGGGGAACTGTACACCTGGAGAAACATTATCCCTTCCCTTGCCCGTAAATATTTTACGAGCAGATTAAAAATTGAAGCCAAAATGAGCTCTGCCATCAGAAGAAACCGGCTCGGTTTCAAGTTCTGTTTAAGTATTTTTCTTTATAATGTAGCTGTGTCAATTAGAAAATGACATTGCTATTTAAAATGCTGTTCTGTAGCCCTCTTTAATTAAGGCAGCGATATAATACCAATCTGCTCTCATTAATGAATTTTTAACAATCAAAATGAGAGCTGAATGACGCACAGTTGGATTTGCAGCGCGGGTGTTTTCTCTGACGGTGCAGTTAAAGGAGCAGCGGCTGGAGAGGGGGAGAGGCTGCTCCTCCTCGGGCTGAGCAGCTGCAGGAGCATCTCAGCTGCTGCTCGGTGGCTTTGGAAGGGCTTCCTCCCTCTCTTGGCCTTGGAGAATTGTCCTGGAGGGAGAAAATCCTTGTAAAGCTGGTGGGTGGCTTGGTGTGAGCGCTGGGAAAAAGCAAAGACAGCAAAGTCCTGAGCAGAGACATGAATGAAAATAGAGATGGGAATGGGGTCGTGAGCCCAGCGGGCACCTCAGGGTCACATCCTGCCTGCTGCAGGGTGTCCTCACTGCTCAGACTCGCTGGGCATCCTTGGATCCCATCCCTGGAGATCCCACAGTGTCTTTCTCTGTGCAAGCGAAGTGCTCGATGCAGTGCTGGGATGTGCAGCCTAATTTCAGCCCTCTTCCCCACAAAGTGTTTCTATTTTAGTTTTGACAAGGCAGGGTAGGTTAAAGATGCTCCAGCACCTCGGCTCGTGCTGATTGTCTCCCATTGTTGGATCAGGAAGCCTTTTTTCCCAGTGGTTATTATCTGGGATAGCTGGAGGAGCTCTCTCCCCTCTGCCTCTTCCTTCGAGGAGGCAAAACAAAAACAGGAATTTGTTCGAATAATAAAAAAAATTACCCAGGCGTGAAAAGCTTAAGCGTAATCATTTCCGTGGCCGGCTTTGATTTGAGCTGATACGATTTGTTTGCTCTCTCATCCTTCCTCCCCGCTTCCTCTTCAACACCCACTCCTTGCTCTGGCCTTTCCCTGACGAGCAAATTGGGTATTTTAGGAGCAGTGTGTGCATGGAGCAGCATCCCCAGGATGCTGTTGGAGCAGGGATCAGCCCAGTATCCACGAGGGTCGAGCCCAGCATCCAAGAGGATCCAGCCTGGCTGGGCTGGAGTGGAGATACAACAGGGATTTCTTCAAATCCCATCCTTCTGGTGTCCCTCTACTCCTCTGGGGTGTGGTGACACTCCTGGGCACCTTGCACCAGGGTGAGCCACACCTGTAGCCAGCTTGCTTTGAAATTGTCACCCAAGTTTTGCTTTCAGATAGTTTTTAGTGGAGCTGGAGTGACCAACCCAGAGGGGCTGGAGCTTCCCCCACCTCCCTCCTCTTCCAGAGCGTTGGGCGAGTGGGTTGAGGTTTCCTGGCTGGGTTTTTGTTGCCATAGGGAGGAGAATTGAAGCCTGGAAACCATCCTGTGGGTGCAGGGAGGAAGTGTCAATGTCTAGGAAAACAAGGAGAAAATAGCAGCGGCAGCACCGCGCCGCCCGAGCCCGGCAGGAGTCGGGACAAACCCTCCTGGCAGATGGGAAAGGCCAACGGGGTCGTGTTTGGGGTCGTGTTTGTCCTTCCTGGCACCGCTGGCACGGCGGGATGCCAGCCAGCAAAGCCACGGCCTGGGAGCGGGGCGGCCGTCCCCACTCCTGCAGGGCTGGGAGAGGCAGGAACGTGTTCAAAATAAGGGAATGTGGAATATGTTCTCTGCTGATTTCAAGAGGAGGAGAGAGAAGCAAGGGCGGCTTTGAGCTTTTGCCCAGGAATAGCCAGGGATCTGCTTGCAGGCTCGCATCCCACTGCCGATAATTTTGGAGCTGAATCATCTGCATTTGTGCTGCTCCCGAGACAGCGTCAGGAATACGCATCCCCAGGGTGTCAGAGGCACATTTTTGTGGGTTGACAATGGATCTGATTAAGAAAAAAACAACCCGAATGACATCTAAAGCCGACAGCCTTGGAGTCTGGACTCCTGTTGCTCATTTCCCATTCAGACACTCGCAGGGACGAGCGTGGCCGTGGTCGTACAGCAGAGCTGGAGCTGGGGCTAGGGCATGATTAAACCCATCTGCAAACGCTGAAGGAGAGGAGGTGGAGGGGTGGGAGGTGCACTTTGGAGTGGTTTTGCTTCAGCCTGTGCGTGGGGGTGGCCCCGATGACGCTGTGGGGCCGGGAAGGGCTCCCGTGGATGCAGGGCAGGGAGCAGGTGGAGCTGCACTGCCAGCGCCCCCGGCCACCAGCTCAGGTGTGGGGTCACTGTGACCCCGAGCCAGCACGGAGGGGTCAGCTGGCGGTCACAGGGCCTGTCCCCGTGTGGTCCTGCACTGTCACAGCCAGGGCAGGTGTGCCCAGGCGGGGCATTCCTGCTGTGGCTGTGCTGAGCATCCATCAGAGCTGTCCTGGGCATCCATCAGAGCTGTCCTGGGCATCCATCAGAGCTGTCCTGAGCGTCCATCAGGGCTGGTTAACCTGAGCCATGCCCCAGCCAGCCCAGGCCTCCAGGCACTGGGGCCTGACCGTGGCTGAGCACCTGCCCGGGGCAGGGGCAGTGCCAGGGCAGCTTAACCCATCCTTCCCCGCTGCAGGAGGAGAGAGAGGAGAGGGAGGATGGAGCTGCTGACGCACGGCTGGCCGGCCCTGCAAGCAGCAGAGCTCTGGCTGCTCCCCAGCAGGCACGGGGGGACAGATCTCTGCGAGCAGAGAAATGCCTTTTGTCACCCAGCCCGGTGTCAGGCGCTGGCCACGGGGCGTCCCCTGTCACATCGGGTGCTGCCCGAGTGGCTCTGCTGTCTGACATCGCTCCTGACCCGCAGGGCTGGCAGCCTGTGAGCCCTCTGCTCCTGGAGGGAGGGAGGATTAAACCACAGGCCCGGTGAGAGTGCAAATTGCTGCTCAAGGGGAGCCTGGAGGGAAGCTGGCGGGGCTCCCCTGTGGCTCTGTGACACAGCCGGCTGGTGTCCCCAAAGTGCCACTGCCAGCCCTCCCGGGTGGGCAAGGAGCTCGCTGTTTGTCACCTGTTTGTGACAGGCCAGGCTGCCAGGTGATTTTCCTGTGCCCAGGACATGCCAGCTCATCGCTGGGATTGTCACCGAGTTTCACCGGGGCGTGGGAACTTCCCAGTGCCAGGCTTTTGGGTGGCTGGAGGGGTTGAGCTGGCACAATTTGTGTGCCCCACACCGATTTGTTTTCTCCTTCTCGCTCCTTACGTGGCTTTTCCACCTGGGAAGTCTCTTTATTCCTTCTCCCAGCGATTTGCTGTCCCTGCAGCTCTGGTGGCAGAGCTGGGACAGAGCTGGCTCAGCCAGAGGACACTGCAGCTCCCCCTCCATCCTCTCACACCTGCTCTCTCCCAGCCAACGAGTTTCATTAAGGCACTAATTAGGGTTAAAGTACTAATTAGAGCGTCTGTGCCGTGTCCTTGGGAAGGCAGCTTGGCTCCTGGGTGCTAATGGAGCTGCTGTCACAACAAACACCAGGCACACGTGCTGCTCCTCACCCAGCCCAGCCGGGATCCCGGGATTCTGCTACCCACACCATGGGGCAGGAGCTGCTCCTGGCAGCATTCCCTGTCCCTGTGTCCCTCATGGGGACAGAGCAGGGCCAGCACTGCCTCTCTGCGCAGCCCCAAATACACCCCCTTACCAGGACAGACACCAGACTCCCACCTTCACCCCTTGTCCATGGCTAAGGCTGAGTTTAAGGGGGTGGTTTTGAATATATTTTCTATTATTTCATATATTTTAGTAGTAAATTTTCTGCTAAGTGGTGCTTTGGAAGGTCAGACATGGTTTGTGAAGTCTGGCTGAATTCAGTGAAGTTTGATCTCCCCTCAGAGGGCTGCAGTATTTTTAATACCTCTTCCTCTTCTGCTCAACCTTCCCCTTCAAAATACCATTTTCCCCTGTAAAAATAGACCGGCGTGGCCAAACAGCCCCCAGATGACACTCGGAGCTCGCTTTGAGCTCGGAAGAAGCATTGCAGCTGGACAACAAAAACATTTTTCCCCGCTTCTTTGGACACTTGAAAATCCTGGAGGTCTGGGGCTTTGTTTTAACCCCTTCATTGCTCTCCTTTTCTGGTCCTGCTTTTCCAGGAGCCAGGAGCCGTCTGCGGGAATCTCCAGGCGGGATTGCTGTTTGCCTGCACGGCACTTTCCGTGTCTGAGCAGCGTGTTCCTGTGTTGTCATGAAACAGAAGAACAGGATAATTAAATTGCCCTTTTCCCAGCAAAATGTTCCCGTCTCGGCTCGGCGGCGGGCCGGGGCCGTGGCTCGCTGCCAGCCACACATGCCTGGCTGCTGATGGGAGGTGTGAAAAGCGCCGGGGAGGAGATGGGGTGCTGATTACTGGGGGGGTTTGCGGGGATTTGTCATCCCCTGGAAGCAGAGGTGCTGGGGGATGCCACCCAGGGGTCCGTGCTGGCCCCGCCGGTAATTCCCAGCCTCTAAGCTGGGGCTGCTCGAGGGCTGTGGGCGCGGATAATCGAGATATTCTTGTCCTTAAGCCTCTCAAGGGTTGCAGGTCTTAAAAAGGGCTCCGGCTGTCGAGTCGGCTCAGCTGGGGCTGGGCTGGCGGGGCATTAGGGGTGGGAGGCGTGGGGCAGGCAGGACAGGCTCAGCAGGTGATGCCTGGGCTGGATCAGCGCAGCTTTGGCTGCGGGGGATGTGCTCCCGGTGTTGGGAGCAATCCTTCGGGAGCAGCCGGGCGCTGCTGCCATCCTGCTCCCTCTCTGAGGTGCTGGTGCTCCATCCTAAACTGCAACAAGCTCGTGGAAAGGCAGAATTTTGTGTTTCTGCTGTTAGCCACCCTTCCTCGCCTGCTTTCTTCTCTCCTCTCCTCCTCCTCCACCCTATGCCACGCCGGATCCTGGGATCCATCAGTGTTAGTGCTTTGCCTTCAGCTGTGACCCTCCGAGAGCTGGCTCTCCCCTGCCGTTGTCACCCCTTGGTGTCCCTGCCCTGCAATATTAACGCCACAAATCAGAGGCGACAGCCGGGGCCGGAGCCCCCGTCGCTCACACGCTGGCTGGAGGAGGTGTGGGAGCAGGGGTGGGACACGTGGTGGCTTTGTGCTGCTCCTCAGGGCTGTGTTTGGCTCCCAGAGAGAGGGGAGAGGCTGAAGCCACCTTTAGAAGTGGGGAGATGGAAGGGTAGAGCAGCAAGGCTGGGATTAAAGGTGTTCATCCTGCTTAGATGCAGGCTCCTTCCCACCTCTGTGTCCGTGGATGTGTGGCTTCCCTCTCCTCCATCCAGCCAAGTCCAGCTTGGCCGTGGTGTCTCCTTTGCAAACCCCATGGGTGCTGGGAATCCTGGAGCTGGGCTGGGAAGGAGTTTGTGCCATCCCAGCCTTTGCTGTGTGAGGAACTGAGGGGTTTCCGTGGTCGCTGGATGCCGGGATGGCTCCTGGGTGGGGAAGAGCAGATGTGAGGGGGATTACGGGCGGCTTTCTTGCACGCGTGTGTGCCCACGTGCAGCCGGGCAGGCAGGGATGGGGACTGGGTGGCACTCCTGAGCCTGGCACCCTCTCTGCACCGACAGGAACACGGGGGAGAGCGCAGGGACACCTGGGCACGGCTCTGGGGGTCGGGGACAGCACTGGGGACACGGCTCTTCTCATGCTGCTGAGGGGGTGCAGCCACCCAGGGGTGGGGTTGCTGTGGGGGTATGGGCAGTGGGGTAACGTGGGTCATTGTCCAGTTGGCTTTTAGCCCTGGTAGGGTCATTCCATGCCTCAGTTTCCCCCAGCAGTGAATGGGGGGAATACGGACTGGGACAGCTGCAGCTGGCTGGAAGGTCACTGCCCATGCTGGATGCACCAAATCGTTCTGAATCACGCCCTGCTGTGGCAAACAGCACCCTGGGTCATTGCATTGCTCCAGGAGCTTGCCAGAGACTCAGACACTCTCTGGAGAGCAGTGGGAGAGCAGCTGCCAGCCAGCCCGTTTGGCTTCCGCGGTGGCAGCGACAGCCGGGGAGGGAGCGGCACCAGCAGTGAGTGAGCACAGCCGTGGCCCTGCTTCCCTCTCCCGTTCCCCCAGCCACGCATTTCCAAGGATTTTATTTGAGCCGTGCCCTGCCAGCCCCCCGGGACGGGTTTGGGAAGGGGCACGGCGGCACGGGCAGGGCAGGGAGCGGGCGCTGCTGCCCGCGGGGCGCTGCCGGAGCCGACCTTCGCTGCCCGCTGACCTTCATGCCCATCAGCATCAGCTCTGCTGCCTGTCCACGTCCAGGGATGCTGGGCTGGGGGGCTGGGCAGCCGCTCCCGTGGGGGCTCAGGGCTGCAGGGAGGTGGGGGTGCGCTGGGGTGGATAATTCAAGGACTTTGGCTCGCTAGCAGAGGTTAAAAGGGGAGCCACGGGATCTGTCGGGGAAATCGTTCATGGGGAGCTCTGCCCTGGTGCTGCTCGTGGGCCTCCCCTCGCCCCTGCCCACCCACACGGCCAAGGGGAGGGTGGGAGGCACGGCTGAGGAGCAGCCCTTCCCCATGGCCTGTCCCTGGAAGGAATAAGGATATAACTGGGGTGGAAAATCCATGTGGAATGGGCGTCCCCGGAGAAGCTGGGGAGGTCTGGGCACTGGGTGCTGTCAGAGCCTTATCCAAGAGACAGCACCAACTCTGTTATTTGCGACTTATTACTTAAAAAAACAAACGAGGCATCAGTCTCAGCAGTTACAGGTTTAACAGCAAGTCACCATAACCAAAGAAAGTCACGAGTTTCAGAGTTACATGGCAATTTATAACTTTTTAGTCCAACAGACAATTAACACGAAACTTTGTTTTGATTTTATAACCTATCACCTTTGGTACTTTTTACTGCATTGTGTCTGTTCCTTGACCAATAACTTGTTAGCTCATGTACACACAGATACTTCTATTATAACATCTAAATTCTTAACCTAAACTATAAAATCATATTATCGTACTTAAAACCCCCCTCACCATATCACTCAATACATTTTCTTACTTACAACTATAGAAACGTAGGTTTGTAATTCTTCTGCTTAAGATCTGTATACCTTTATCATTACATCAACCCAAGCTCTTTTCAGAGCTGTAAATTAAGCTCATCAGTGTTTGTGGGGGTTTCTACTCCTCCGATTCCCACAGGTGCTGCTCAGCCTTGGGGTGGTGGGGACAGGATCCATGTAGGTGTCAGTGCAAAGATCCCTGGGTGCACAGGTGGGAAGGGTCCCTGTTCCCAGACTGCTGCTCAGGGTCTCCCTGCTCCACTCCAGCTCTCCAGAGGGCTCCTGGGGCTGTTTTGGGTGTTACTGACTGAAGCCCCTTCATGGTCACCAAGGGACTGTTTTGGGGGAAATTTTCTTCCTTGGCCTATTCTGTCGTGACTTTCTGCCACACCGTGGGACAGGCTGGGGGAAGCACTCAGAAATGTTTTCTCAGAGTGCACAGGAGACCCCTCAGCTGTCACCCAGGGTCACAAGAGGAGTTTTGGACCAGAGCATCACCAGCTGCCTGTGTGGAGGATTCCAGAGCATCCCTTGAGCTGACGTTGCCTCACCCTCTACGTGGTCCCTCGAGCCATCCCATGCCCACTGATGCCCAGGGAATGCCACAAGGAAATGGGTGGCAAAACCACAATGCCGAGGTCTCCCCAATGCTGCACCCAAAGTTATCTCAAGCAACATCCCCTTTTTTTTTGGAAACATTTAACAAACCAAGCTGCTGGATCGATGGGCTGAGCTCCCCATTGCTGGATTACAAATGAGAAGAGCCATCACCCCACTGGGGGCACCCCAATTTCCACGGGAGATGTGTAGGGCTGAATCCATCAGTGCTTTGCTGCGTGGTCCCTGTCCCTGCTCCGTGTCACCCCTGCCTGTGCCAGCCCCGTTTTGGCCCCTCATGCCAGCTGTGCCAACCCTGAGTGATGCTCCAAGAGACCCTCCTGATTCCCCGTGGTTGTTCTCCTCTTGGGCCTGCTCCAAAGCCCATCCATGTCCCTGGAAGCCATTCTGAGATTGCTCCCTCTGAGAAAAGATTGGTTTGAAAAAAGTGTTGAAATACCACAGGAAATGCTGTTTGTCCAAGATATCTGCCTGGGCCAGAAATGGGAAAAAAACCCTGATTTTGGATGAAAGTTTACTCATCCTGGGCTTCAGCTGTCTGAAGTTTCTTTCAGCCAGGAACTGGGCAGAGTTTGGGCACGAAATGGGTGCTCCTGAGGGAGCTGCTTGGTGTGGCTGTGGGTGCCAGCATCTCAGTCCCCCAGGAGAAATCCTCGTGTGGTGTGAGCACGTGGAGATGCCCAGCTGCACGATC
>VWZT01001208.1:0-35543 GCA_013397055.1 Pachycephala philippinensis
CCTTCCCTTCCCTTCCCTTCTATTAGTGGAAAATCCATGGAGTCTTTAGTTGTGTCTGAGTGATTTCTTTAAATTTCCCACTTGACATCCATTTCTGCTACATGAATGATTCTGGAAGAAAGTGTTTTACAATGGCCAAACTGAATATACAATTAATAGCAATTGAAAAATCAAAGCCTAAACTGTAGTACTGAGAAGGAACATTTATGTACAAGGGATGTTATTATCCAGTTATCAAAATTATTAGAGAAATGCCTCTGCCTGCATTAAGGTGCAAACAAGACCATATGCTGAAGCCATTAGTATGGTTTTTATTTGACAGTAAATGTAAGGGAGAGAGAGAAATAGAAAGAAATAGAAAAAGAAGGGAGAGAAGGTAGAGTGACAGAGAGACAGCTTGGTACAAAATATTACCACTTGGTGGAGCCTGATGGTGTCCCATTGATCCACTTTTTCTGGTCTTCTCAGTGGTGAGGGTCCCACGAAACAGAGAGTTCAATATAGGTTCAGGTATATGTGGGAACACCCAGGTACCTCCTCTGGGGGTAGGGGGAGAATTTTACACCACCTCTTGCCATAGACTGCAGATCTATTGCATCATGTGCAGTCCTCTGGTGCAAGGCCTCAGGGTCCAGTCTGGGTTCACTTTGAGAATCTTTGATGATTTATGATCCCTCCTCAGCTGCCTCTCACGTGAATGTCCAATGGATGTGGCCTTCCCAGGGTGGGGGGTTCAACAACTGAGCCAGTTTGTGTAAGGGACGGTGGGTGCTCCCTCTGACCAGGGGTTACACCACACACCCCAAAATTCTCCTCCTCCCAACCTGGCCTAGGGAGAGTGTGTGCAAACCTGGCCTCAGAAAATGAGTATGTGGGCTGTGGCCTCCCCCACGCCAAACCCAGCCAGAGATGATTTTCAGGACAGCTGCTGGGTTTGGTTTTCCTTGTGGATACATTCTTCTCCTTAGACCTGAGAGAACTGGACAATAGTACCACCCTTATCTCAAGTTCCTGTTGGGCGGCTTAACTCACAGTCCAGTTCCAGTCAGGAGGAATATTTAGATGGGGAATGGGCTTTGTTAGTTGCAGCTTCTTTATACAATTTTCCCATAATGGCCAAGGTCCTTTTTTAACAATGTTTAAGCCATTACCTATAGCATTTCAGTTTCACACAAGGTATTATTTAAAATATATGTCCAAAACCTATTGTTGCATTATAAGAATAAAGGTACTCCTGTGTCTAAATATGGGGTCATAGTGGTGATGATCTTCATATGTTAGTGAGCAGGATCTTCCTGCCTTGGAAATGTGAGTTTATAGTTCAATGTCTGGGCTATAGTCACTTCCAAAGATTGATTTCTTCCTGATACTATCTAAAACAACCAGAAAAGGAGAAAGTGAAAATAAGAGCTGATCAGTTAACTTTTTACCCTGAACATAAATCCCTGAAGAATGTAAAGAACATCCACAAAGATGTCCTATAACAAGGCATGAGAACTTCTTTTGGTGTAATATATCTCATCAGGAACAAAAGCCATAAACACACTCAACTGCCAAGCTAAGGAAATCTAATCATTAGCTGAACTGTTTAGCAAATGGTCCATTTTAAGTGGTTCAATTCACAAGTCACTTAGGGATGACAACACAGTAGCAAATGCAGGAGGGACTGGGCAGTCAAACCAGGAGAAAAATGATCAGTGATACTTAATGGAGGCAAACCAATACAATAATGAATCCTTAGCAAAATGGACCTTAAATGCAACAGCACCTGCATGTTAAAATATGTTATGAGAAACCTCATGAATAGTATCCTCACTGTTTGCATATCAAGATTCAATGTTTATTTGGTTTTACATTCTAGTTCCAACTTTGTGTGGCAACAGAAAATTCACTCTAAAAAATGTCAGTGAAGCTGGAGCTTCTAAATTTCTTGAACACTTTGAAAGTTAAAAACTCATAACATTAGCAGTATTTCTAAAAGGGATATGAAAGTATTGTCTGGTTAAGTTATGGACTGTTCTGGTCTGTGATACCTTTAATTTTCTTTGTATTATTTTGTATGTGTTGTTTTGAATTTGTGATCAAACAGTATTGGTGATACAGGGGTGTTTTATTAATTTTTTGCTGAACAATGCTTACACTGCGTATTGGGTTTGCTTGACCAGGGTTAGTAGCAGCAGGGCTGTAGGGGTAACTTTTGTGAGAACCTATAAGTTTCTCCATGTCCAACAGAGCCAATGCCAGCTAATTTCCAGATGGACTAACTGTGGGCCAAGCCAAGCCCATAAGTGACAGTGGTACAGCCTCTGGGATAACATCGTTAAATCAGGGGAAAAACCCGTGCAATGACAATTGAGTGAGCCAGAGAGAGAAGTGAGAACACGTAACAGCAACAGCTCTGCAGACACCAAGGTCTGTGCAGAAATAGGGGGAGGAGGTAATCCAGGAGGCAGAGCAGAGATTTCCCTGCAGATCACAGTGAAGACCATGGTGAGGCAGCTGTGCCCCTGTCATGCTTTGGGAAAGATACTCCTCAGCTGAGTGCCCCCACCAACAGTCTCCAAAACCATGTGTTGGTCTCTTTCACTCTCTCCCACAGCCTGTGGTGAGGCGGGATGGAGTTGAGAATTGGAGGCACAAAAGGCAAAGATCACAGGTCGAGATAAAAACAGTTTATGGAAACAGCAATGAGATAAGAAAATGAAATAACACTGATGATAAGTACCAGCAACGATATTAATAACAAAAGTATACAAAAGAGAGAGAGTGATTCACACACAAATGTGCTTACCCCAGACCCCAGGACAATGAACATTATTGGCTTCCCCCCCTCCCCACATATTTTTCTTGACTGGGAAGAATGCTCTTTTTCTCCAAAGTGAGAGAGAGTCCCCTTCCCCCCCACCCCTGGCAATGCCATAAGGTGGTATCAAATAACATTAGAGTCCTGGCCATGCCCCCTCCCACCTACTGAAAAAGATTAACACTGTCCTGGCCAAACCCAGGACACTCCTGCAGCCAGGTTGCCTGTATTGTTAATCGGTGTTTATGAAGGCATTGCAGAAAACCTATGAGTTTCCCAGTCTTTACCAGAGCTGATTTGTGCGAGCAGGGTGCAAGAGAGTAACCAATTCCCCAAAATTCTGTTACAGCTTTGGACAGTTATTTGGGTTCCACTTCACCAACGGTAAAACCTGGTTTTCTGCTTAAAGTAACTTTTAGTACTTCCAATTAAGTGTAGAAAATACTTATTTTTTTTAAGCAGACTGCCCCATGTAACTTTTGATTTTAAAGGTCAAACCTCTGCCATTTTGGGGGATTTAAGGCAATGCAATCATTGCTTTTACTGGAACTAGGCCAGATTTGACATGTTTATTTTCTCACAAACATGCATGCACATTTTCAACATGGTTTCAGTCCTAAATTCTTGTAGAACTTGCGTAACACCATTTTTTTTTACAGTTCAGAATGAAGATGGGCAAAGAAAAATGAAGGGAAAGGGGAGGGGCAGGGAGGGGCAGGGACGGGAAGAGAAAGAGAATACAAGAAAACCCGAACCCACATGTACAAATGATCGAATGGTGGATTTAATATTTTTTCTCTCTCTGTCCAAAAGTACTGATGCTAGAATATTTTATAACAAAACAAAGTTCTATTCCAAAATATATCCTTTCTGTCAAGTCTTCTGAAGTGTGAAGAAAGGTACTGATGTAAATGGAGCAGAGGGTATTCAATTCCATTTAAGACTATTCACAGTGGAAAATGTTATTAATTTTCTTTTCATATATAGAGAGTGAAAAGTTAATTTGGTTATTATATTTGAAGGACGTATCTCTATTTTACTTGTTGGGGGGAATTTTTCACTAGCATTAAAAGATCAGAGAAAACTAAAACATCCTATTAAGGTGTGATTTTAGTGCACAAATAAGTCACATGCAAAATGAATAGTTTAGGAAATGTCTAATTAGCTGAATACCTAAAATATGAACCAGTTAACAGTCCAGAACATGTTTAATTGTGTATTTCAGATTAAAGGCAATTACAATGCCAATTAGTTACGGATAATTTGACACTGGTTGCTACCATATGTAACACTTCGAATTAGATGTCGCAGATACAATTATTTTGGTTCATCAGAACATCCTATTTTATATATTTATTTTTCAATGCATTGTAAATAACTGTTTCCTAAATGTTACTCTGCACTTCTCTTATTTAAATCACAAATTTTTCTCGCCAGAAAACAAGCAGGTGTTCTTCACTGGTTGATTGAAATTGTTTGGGAATTTCAATCTTGAGTGATTTTGTGACACTTTCAAAGTGGGAAATGGTAGAAAATGTCAATGAAGTGATTACAGATATTGTTAATGCTGGAGGGAAATCAAAACGTGGCATAAAGAGAATTTCAAAGTGAAGATATACGCCAGGAAAAGAAACGGGAAAATGTATTTTAAAACATATGAAACATATAGATGGAAGCTGTAAGGAAGTTATCTTTTGGGATGTGTGGGATGTTTGTACTTAACACTGAACACAAGATATTGAAAAACATTGTCTACATTTTTTTACTTACTGAATTGAGATTTCTCATCATCACTATTTATCTTCAAAACTATCTTGTCATGATGCCAAAAATACAAGCTTTGTAATTGAAAGACAACCTGTTTTTTAAAAGTTACTTTCACAAAATCATAGAATATGCTGAGTTGGAAGGGATCCAAAAGGATCATCAAATCCAACTCTTGGCCCTGCACAGGACAGCCCAAGAGTCCCATCATGTGCCTGAGAGAATTCTCCAAACACTTTTTGAACTATGTTAGGCTTGGTGCTGTGATCACTTCCCTGCGGAGCCCATTCCAGTGTCCAGCCACCCTCTGGGTGAAAAATCTTTTCCTAATATCCAACCTAAACCTCCCCTGACACAACTTCAGGCCATTCCCTTGGGTCCTGTCACTGGTCACCACAGAGAAGAGATCAGTGTCTGCCCCTCCTCTTCCCCTTGTAAGGAAGCTGTAGACCACAATGGGGTCTCCCCTCAGTCTCCTCTTCTCCAGGCTGAACAGCCCAAGTGACCTCAGCTGCTCCTCACGCGGCTTCTCCTCAAGGCCCTTCCCCATCTTTGTAGGTCTCTTTTGCATGCTCTCTAGTAGTTTAATATGTTTCTTACATTGTGGCACCCAAAACTGCCCCCAGCACTCGAGGTGAGGCTGCCCCAGTGCAGAGCAGAGCGGGACAATCCCCTCCCCTGCCCAGCTGGTGATGCTGTGCCTGATGCCCCCCAGGACAGGGTTGGCTCCGGGCTCCAGGGCACTGCTGACTCATGTTCAGCTTGTCATTGACCAGGACCCCCAGGTTCCTTTCTGTGGCACTGCTTTCCAGCATCTCATTCCCCAGTCTGTCCATACAGCCAGGGTTGTCCCATCCCAGGTGCAGAATCCAGCACTTTCCTTTGCTGAACTTCATATGGTTGGTGATTGCCCAATCTAATTTGTCAAGCGCTCTCTGCAGGCCATAATCATCCCGAAAGGACGAGAACTCAAATAAAGAAAAGGGAAAACATTAGGGTCTTTGGCTGAATGCAGCTCTGGTTTAAACAAATCCATTTTTACTGCACCAGTACTTCAATCTACAGTACAGAGGCTCAGCTGTCTTAGATCAAAACCTGTCCTCACCACATCTGGTCCCAACTCTCACCTGTGGGCCCACAGCCTAGCACATCCCCAGGAAGGTGCCAGATGCTTGGGGCTGGGGCTGCCTCGGTGTCCCCCTGGCTGTCCTGCTTTGGGCTGGGGAGGTGGGACAGGCGCTGGCTGCCCAGCCACCCCACTAAGACCCTGATGCTCTCTGATCCCAGGAAGCTGCCAGCCCCTGCTCCAAACCCTTCTCCCTGGTCTCTCTAACTGTTGTCAATATGTAAGGAAGTGTGTGAGCCAAAGGAAAGCAAGAACTTCAGAATTAGAGACAGAATTGTAATTACTGAGAATAGTTATCAGTTCAAGTATTTAAGAGTAACAGTTACATAAAAGGATACAAACCCATAAAAATAAAACCCCAGGGCACCAGACGATGGTAACTCAGAAATCTTGAGGATGTGCCTGACCTAAAGAGCCCTCATAGAGCTTGGCTTGTTTTCATTTGATTGAGCACTGCCTGAACATTAAAGGCTCATTGTGTCTCCCATCAGGGGTTGTGAGCATATTAATATTACACTAACTCATTAGGCCAAGCTGTCAGTTGTGTGCATTAGCCGATAAATAATTGATTTGTACATTTAAATTGTGTATTACCAATTTGTTGACAGTCTGTTTCCAAGTGGTATAAATAACCACAAAAAGTGATTCTGAAATGGAGTATTAAAATATTTTCAGATCCTTGGGCAGAGATTGAGACTGAGCACAATTGATGGTACTGTTTTAATTTATATCAGCATAGTTGTTTTCACTACAACAAGTAATCAATGTGAATTTCTGAAAAAGTCTTTTTTTATCAATGGAAAAATTTCAACCATTAATTATCATTAATTCAGTTTTGTTTGTTTGTTTGTTTGTGGGTTTTTTTGTTTGCCTGGAATATTAAATTTCAGTTCCCTTTCCTCATCAATTTTTTTGAGATAAAAATATTTCATTTTTTCACATAATTTTAAGATTAAAATAAGACTGATATTTGTGGTGTTTATATTAAGTCCACATGGAGTGAAGTTATTATGCCTCTTCTGTCTGAATGTTCATAGTAAATTATGTAACAGTTTTGACTTTGCTCAAAAATGTTCTTCATCTTAACAAAAGTCTCTATACTGTTTATGAAATAATCCACCTAAAGAAGGTCTTATCCTGCTGGAAATTTTTCGTCAGAACAAACAATTGAGTTAGGCAGTCCAGAAAAGTGAATTAATTCCCTTCTGAGTATATGAATTTTTTTAATAGTAATGTGATCAGTAAGTAAATTAGGCTCACAGAGCAAGACTCCTTTCTGTCAGTGCCCTAAAACTGAAGTAGTAAATTAATCAAGGCTACAACAACATGGAACTGTGTAATCTGTAACAGAAATTTGTGTAGATACAGAAAATATCTTGCTTCTACTGAAGAGGACAATGAATATTACCTTAACAACAAGTATGAAATTTTAACTATAAGACAATTAATGTAGAGAAATAAAATTTCCTATGAACAGTTTTATTCTTCTCTAAAATTTATCAAGAATTTAAAACTGTGAACACAAATGACACTGGCTTCTCTTAATCAGAACCAGATCTCTGTCTAATAAAGTAAGGAAGGTACTGACTTCTGAGAGTCAGTCAAATAACAAGGGGACTGGGAAAAAGTTTACTAAAACTCGTCTTAGGGGGGCAGGTGATTGAGTTGACCTAATTGATTAGTTCATTTCTTTTCATGGTTTATCAATCAATACATTATTTTTCTCCTCGAAGAATGAATTTATTTATTTTAAAACTGTGATTCCTGGAAATTAATTTTAAAAATCCTCAACCAAACCCACCCTTTTTCCTGGAAAAGAAAGACCTAAACTATTTTTCTCTCTCATTTCTTCACTCTGAAAGTGTGCATGACAGGATTTATGACCCTTCTATCTTTAAAAATCTGAAGGGTCAATGGTTAACAGTCATGGAAATAAAATGCGAATGTGAGATTTGATGTCTTAGGGAAAGATAAAAGTATGGTTGAGTAACTGTGGACTAAGAAAAGATCTTCAAGAAATCTTTCTATGGCAAACATAAAACTTTGCCATACAAATGCTATCTCAAATCTCAACATTTTTATTCTCACCAAGCTAAAAGTTAATGTCTTTTGAAGTAATTACCTGTTTTTATTTCAGAAATACATTTTTATGTGGGCTTCATCTGACACCTGGAAGACTGAGCTGGGATGTCCAGTGGGATGGCCAGTGACATTACTGGCGTTAACAGCCCTGGCTCTTGAAAGGCTGATCCATCTACAGCACAGCAGCGTGATCCATGCCTGCTCCCAGCTCAGTGTGGGGCTTTGCGAGCACGTCAGTGTGTGAGTCTGGGAGCATGTGAGGCTGTGAGTTGTCAGTTCAGGATTATAAAAGCTCAGCACTTCTAACTTTGTCAGCCTTGCAAATCCTTAAGGAGATACCATACACAGAAACCTGAACTGTGATTTCTCTCCATTTAAAATAGAAACGTTGGAATCTGGTCAAAGCTTGGTGCTGTTTGGTGATTATATTAGAGGTAGAGCCAAACACTGAGGGATCATTTACTGATCTATTGCTGTTATTTGATATGATGTTGTTATTTTATACTTCTATATCTATTTGCATTAATCCGTAATATTTTACTTGAATAGCCATTTATATTTCTTAGTTTTCTAAATTATTTACAAAGGGTTCATCTCTTAGATGGCATCTCTCTGACAATATATGAACGCAGTTCTTCCAGCGCAGCTATCTTTGATGAAAGCTGTTCTTAAACCCGATATGCAATCATGTTTCTTGACTTGCTGAGACTTAATCACCAGTGCCTCCCACCTCCCACAGAGATTTACAAAGCAAAGGTTTAATAGCTGGTATATCTTAGCATTGCAGGAGTAGTAAATTGATGGGACATCATCAATCTGCAGTAGATGAAGACCAGCACTGTTAAGTCTTGGAATTATGTTGCCATTGTAAATGTCTAGAAGAAGGGAGGAGCAGTAAGAAGTCTGGTTCTATAAAATTTACAGTTTTGTCACTTTCCTAATATGTTTGTCACTTTCCTAAATATTTTAATTAATTCTATACTGTAGTTTAAAACTTTTTTTTTTTACATGATATATCAGTTTGCTTTTGCAACATAGTTATTTCTACAGAACTATTGAAATATTTGCTCCTAATGGAAAAATACACGCAAAGCAATGTTAAACATGTATCTTTATTTTATGCCCATATAGAGTTTGCCAAGTTCATTAAAAATTACGTAAATCCTTAATCACTACTTTTTCTTGACTACAATATATTTTATTGTGAGTTTCACTTCTATCTGAAGTGAGGTTGATCGGGTACAAGTACCAGCATTATTTTTCTACCTGTTTGCTTCCAGTTGTTAAATGTCTTCCCACGTGTCACAGCTTGTAAATATTAAAAAATTACACAGCAATTTAATTATTCAGATGAAAGCTTATTCATTTTCATCAACATGTGGTGTCTAACAAAAGTATCTAAACTGACTTAGATGGGCCTTATTTCCCTTCTATAACCAGTAGCATGAGATAGGAAACAAAGGCAGATTCTCATTCCTTTGTAGAGTACTTTGCTCATCTGAAACAGGAGCTGTTAGCCACTGACTCTGTCACTGACTTCTTTCCCTTTGATTGTTGCCTCTGTCAAAATACTGTCTTTGTAAGGGCTCCAAATTGATATCCTTTTTCCTGTCCTTTGACCAATCTTCAAAATGCTTTGTTACAACTTTTCCATAAATAACTTTCAGGATCTCACAAGCAAGCAGCACAGGGAAAATGCCCTAGAATCCCAGTAACTCTTCCATAACTGGAAAACTGAGAAGCAGGCATATAATTTAATCAGAACCCAGCTACAGATCGTGCCTTGCTGTATTTTGAATTCACTTGTCACATAAAATGTCACATAGTTCTGCTGTTTCTATCTATCCAGAGTGTAGATAACTTGATACCAATGAACCTCTCAAAGAAGACGGAAACATTTGAAACTTGGTTCTCCTATGTCCTGAAAGACTCCAGTAAGCACTGACTTACTGTAGAAGATACAGATTTCCTCCAGGTATAAATTTAGAGAGCTGTTATATTTGTGGAGCTCCATCACCAGCTTCTGCCTGGAATGTAGCACTGTTGAGCATAAGTCTCTAGCTGCATCCATCCAGCCAATTCCTAATCCACCTAACGGTCCACGCTTCAAATCCATCTCTCTCCAATTTAGTGACCTGCTGCAATACAGCATAAGAGTGTGAGGAGGAGAAAAGGAGCTGCTACCTCCTTCTGCATTGTGCAATACCAGGAAAATGTCAGGGAAGTTGTTTCATTTATGTAGCTACTATATTTTTGTTTCCCTTAGAAGGATCATCTTGTGCAGAGCTCTATCCTGGATCAGGAAGTGCTGGGATGTGTCCATGTGTAGGTTGCAGTGTTGTAGCAGTGCTGCTGCTTTGCTGCTATAATCATCAGTTCCCCACTTGATTTCAAGGTGACTGGAGGTCACAATTATCGCAAATGTACTCTAATAAATTCCATTTTCTTATTTTAACAACTGTAAATGGGAAATATGATTTCCCTAGCAGCACATATGAGCTAGTGATTTTGAAGGGAATATGTATTTTTTTTTTCCTTTGTCTTTTACCTACTTACAGAAATACAATCCAGAAGTTTTGTCAAGGAAAATTGTGCCTTATTTTGCCTCTTCCATGCTCCCTTTATTTTTATTGCTCTTCAGTATTTCATGACTGACAAAATTCTCTAATTCTTATAATGTTTTAGGAAAGAGCTTTTGCTAGTCAAAGGAATGAGGTGCTTTCCTTTTGTCCACTTGACCTTGTTGGAAAAAAAAAACCCTGAAATCTGTATAAAGAAAAGCCTATAAACAGTAAAGAGAAGTAAAAATGTGGTTTTCTAAGGAGCTCTGAAAGGTCTGACATCCAGTAGGGAATAAAAGAAGCATTCATTGTACTTCTCTGCTTTCCTTTGGGCTAGTTCTGCCCTGCCAGATTTGCAGGTCCTCTGCAGAAATTGTATGCACTTTTCATTTGTCTTCAATGCTCCTGGCAGCAGTTTTGTCAGGACTTTCACTGATTTGTATGCATTTGTAATCAGAAGCTTTTTCTTCTGGCTATGTAGGGAAGCCATAATATTCACTCCCAGAATACGTTTTTCATTAGCACAAAGTGAATATGTTCTTGAAGGGATTGTATACTAATATCTCCAGGCAACTGAGTGAGGGTGCTCTAACTTCTGTCTCAGGAAAAGGTGTATTGTACATGAAAAGTACAGTTGTAAGCATTCAAATATTTTGAGACTCTATGTTAAAAAAGAGTTTATCCACAAAAGAAATCCTTTCTTTATTATTTGAAATATTTATTATATACTGGTATGAGGAAAAAAGTATACTCTCAAGGAAATATTAAAGTAACTATGTGGATATTTTGATGGATTTGAAAATGAAGAAAAATTTTCTTTGGGGATATTTTCCCAAGAATTTTTTCTGAGTAACCATTTCTAATTTTTAGCAGTGTTCTAGCTCTTCAAAAAAAACCCATTCATCCTTTTGAAGGAGGCAGATATTTTTTTCAGGTTTCCAAAGAAANTACAGTAATAAAGATTTTTTTTTTTCAAGGACAATGTAATGCCTATGAATTTAAAATTAACAAATTCAAAATAATGTAAAAATGAGTTTATATAGAGTTTGACACAAAAGATCCAAAAATATTCAGTAAATGAAAAATAATGTGATTTTACCCTATTTTTTTTAACACTGCCTTTTGTTGAGACACATATTTTAGGTTTCTAAGTCTGAATACTAATATTATATAAATGAATTAAAGACTTTTAACACCAGATGTTGAGAGACATATATAATGTTACTTCTACTTTGTTCACACTTCTTTGAACTCTTCAGACTTTTTAGCTAGTAACAATGGTCAAGATCAAAAACTAACTAGGAGCAATTGCAATACATTCTGTTCAACTTGTGTATACATTGAAACAAATTCAATAAAAGAATAATTTTAACAGAAAGTCTTCTAATGCCTTTTGTTTTCTAGTATTTATTTATAGAACAGGTATTAGCAATAGCACAGATATTTAACAAGAGCAACACAAGACCAAGAAATAATGTCTTAAAATGTGGGGGTTAGGTACTGTTTATGTTTTATCTTTCTGAGATGTTATTTCTTGGGTTTTTTTGGAAAGAAGTGATGGAAGATTCAAATTCTCTGTCTCCATCTCCTGGCAGATAAGAACTAAACAAAAAATGTAGTCTAGAATCCATGAAGCTGAGGGATAAAAATTATGAGGAATTAAATTTCTGTTTCTTGACTTATTTGCAGATTTTCCTCATTTCTATAATCATTTCAAGCTACTGTAACGTAGAGAAACAGAAAGCAATGGCAGTCTTATGCAGACAGACTCAAATCACATTGACAGTAACTCATAGGAGTTCTTCAACACCGATTTTCCATTAGAATAAAAAAGGATTAAACCATTTAATGTACAGCTCAGCAATAAACGAGGATTTGAGGATGTGATAATTTAAAAAAAACCCCATTATTTCATTTCCATTTGTTGATATGCCTAAAAATGGTCATGTTCTTGCTCCAACTAGTCTATCTGAAATAATGTATTTTTTCATTATGCTTACTGTAAGAAAAATTGCATTTACTTTATGTGATTTCTATGTGATTTCGAGGGTTTTTTACCTACCCATCCCCCAGTATTATAGGTATTATTACATCTCATGCTCCAAAGCACTGTTTATAATTTTTTTTTTAATAAACAGTAAAATAAAGTTTAGGGATAATTGCAGCAGGTATGTGTATCTTCTTTCACTAAAAGCAAAGTCTTATACTGGCTAATGTTTAATATACTGATATAACTAACTCTTATGTTAGTTAGAATAACAAGAAATGTCCCCACTGGTTTAATGTATTGTCAATAGGCAAATTATGAATTTTCAAAATATATTCTCCTTGTAGATCTCCAGTCTTTTCCCAAGTACTCTCTAGTAATTTTCATTATTAGTTCTATTTCAAAATACAGTATAAAAAAGTGAAAAGAATAGGGAATATGTAATTTACTACATTAAAGACCAAAACATCATTATCATCATTAATATGCAGATTAACATTTATATTTGTATGTAAGGTGAGCAAAACAAGGCAATAGGAAAAAGATTTTATTATAGATTTTTTTCACTTATAAAATATTCTTTTTGAAGAACAAAGAAAATGGAAATGAATTCTGTAACTGACCTTTACCAGTAAAATTGTGGAGTTTGTTGTCTTTGGAGAGTATTTAATAAAACAGAAAAATAATGAAAATGTCACCTTTTTACTTAGTTCTCTAGGATGTGTCTAATTCATCTCATTTGATATTCCTCCAGAGGGTAAAAAAGTCTATCAACAAGGTTAGAACTAGTATTTTACTCATATAGAAGGAAAGAATTATACTAGCATAGGTTTTACTACTGCCTATCTCAGTTCCAGCTTACACACAGAATGATAAAGGAGATTTATAGAGACAGACTCCACAGTTTAATGAGTGCTTTGAAATACATGGTACTAGAGGAAAGGTTGCTTTTAGAAACATGTACTACCGATATTGATTTAAGAAATAGAGATATATTTTAAAAATTATAAATAGAAATAGGAAAACATTGACATTTTCCAGAGACAAAAGTTATGAGTTCATGTTTCCTTTAATATTTACTGAAATGTAAGACTTACCATATCATCAAATAATAAATAAGTTTCCAAAGCCACACTTCTATTTATCATAGACAAACACATTCACAGAAACATATTATACAAGACTGTCCCTATCAGATCACTAATTACAAAATATTAGAGGTCAATTTTCCATATTAACGTTAATGAAAACTCTATACAATCATTGAACAAGGTGTTATTGTGTGATAATAACACTGAGGAGGACTGTAAATCATCGCAATGAAAGCCTATTCACACCTACAGAAGGTGCATCATTACTCTCTAACACCTGAACACCTTCAGTGTGATTCTAAAACACATTTCCACTATATGACATACAAGGAATTATTATTAACTCATTAAGAATATTAGAATACTTTCTTACTACCTACCTTAGAAATGTATTAAAAAATTTCCCTTTTATTCATTTAATCACATTGAATAAGTGAAATGTTTGCAGAATATAAATAAGTGTATGCTTCTTTTAGCCTACCATTTTTATAGATTCATGAATTTTTGTTATATTATTCAATGTTCTGCTGGCATTGCTTTTGTCTTCCCCTATGCCTGCACTAAAAAATAAAATATATCAATCAACAGTGCAAAGTTTGTGAATTCAATGTAAAGAAATATCAGAGTGGTTGGAGCTCAGCTGTGTTATTTCTCGCTCAAGAGATCAGTGAGACCAGAATGAGTGTGAAGCACAGCTATTCCATATAGTTTTCTATGAATATATATATGAACATAAATCTCTCCTATGAGTTGTGAAGAAGAAAATAAATTTGGATGTTTATTTAAAGTATAAATTGATTGTTTAGTACGCGACTTTCAAAGTTTTCACCTCACAACTTGAAAATAGTTCTTACTGAGCTCTTCTGCCTCAGCAAGGAACATTCTTTGCTTGCAGAGCTGCACTAGGAAATGTAAAATCCTTTTTTCTTGTTTTCGTCGCTGATTCAGAGAGCCCAGGGCAAAAGAACAATAAAGATCCTCTTTGGCTAATAGAAATTAATATATGTACTTAATACAGCTAGTATATTTAAAACACATATTTTTCTGTTGAGTCAGCCTCTGCTATGTTTTTATGTACTATGTAATGGGAGATTTTTCATTTTATACTTCACCTGCCTGCAGAAATGCATGTCACATAGTAAGCAAATTGGGCAGTCACCTCTCCAGCTTCATAGTTCCAGAGGATTTAGACTGGATTTACACAATTTATCAGAAACAGACTTTGTTTCACCCTGTGTTTCTCTTACACCTAGTTACAGCCTCATTCAGATGGTATAAGTGAATTTTAGATTTGTGCATCAAAGCATCAATTTGTACTGAGTTTGTCACTGAACATGCAAGGTGACATACGTCACTTGTCACATGCAAGGATGAATTTAACATGGGGACACAATTCCATCTGACAGGCAAGAAATTTCACTTTGCTACTCCCTCCATACTGAATTTCGTACTGTAACTGAGCCTAGTCTTAATATGCTGGGATAAGGGCATCCACCTCAGAAAGCTACATTCTCTTCTTGCCTGGGAAGATCATGAGACAGATCCTTCTAGATGCTGTGCTAAGACCCATGGAGGACAAGGAGGTGATTTGAGAGAGCCAGCACAGCTTCACCAAGGGCAGTTCCTGCCTGACCAATCCAGTGGCCGTCTGTGATGGAGCAATTCCGTCAGTGGACTGGGTCAGAACAGTGCTACAGATGTCATTTATCTGGGCTTCCTAAAGCCTTTGACACTGTCCCCCACAACATTCTTCTCTCTGCATTGGAAAGAGATAGATTCAATGAGTGGACTGTTAAGTGGGTTAGGAATTGTTTGGATGGTCACATCCACAGGTCAATGGCTCAGAGTCCCAATGGACATCAGTGACAAGTTGTGTCCCTCAGGAGTCCCTGTCCTCATTAATGACACAGACCAAGGGATCGAGTGTACCCTCAGCAATTTTGCAAACAACACCAAGATGAGTGTTTTGCTTGACACACCTGAAGGACAGGATGCCATCCAGAGGGACCTGGACAAGCTCGAGAAGTGGGCCATGAGAATCTCATGAGGTTTAACAAGATTAGTGCAAGGTGCTGCACCTGGGTCGGGGAAACCCCTGGTATCAACACAGGCTGGGGATGAACAGACCCAGAGCAGCTCTGCTGAGAAGGACTTGGGGGTGCTGGTGGGTGAGAGGCTGGACATGAGCTGGCATCGTGTGGCCCAGGAAGCCAAATGTATCCTGGGCTGCATCAAAAGCAGTGTGGCCAACAGGGCAAGGGAGGGGATTCTGCCTCTCTGCTCTGCTCTGGTGAGAACCCACCTGCAGTGCTGCATCCAGCTCTGGGGTCCTCGGCAGAGAAAGGACATGGACTTTTTGGAGCAAGTCCAGAGTTGGCCAACAAGATGATCAGAGGGATGGAGCAGCTCTCTTTTGAGGGGAGGTTAAGAGAATTGCAATTGTTCAGCCTGGAGAAGAGGTAGCTCTGTGGTGACCTAATTGCAGCCTCCAGTACCTGAAGGGAGCCTACAAGGAAAGTGGAGACTTTTTATAAGGGCACGCAGCGATAGGAGAAAGGAGAAGGGCTTTAAATTGAAAAAAGGTAGATTTAGACTAGATATTAGGAAGAAATTATTTACCGTGAGAGTGGTGAGGCACTGGAACAGTTTGCCTAGCAAAGCTGTGGATGCCCCATCCCTGACAGATGCCCCATCAAGGCCAGGTTGGATGGGGCTTTGAGCAGCCTGGTCTATCAGAAGGTGTCGCTGTCCACAGCAGTAGGGGTAGAACTAGATGATCTTTAAGGTCCTTTTCAACCCAAGCCATTCTATGATTATGTGATGATTCTATGATCATCACCATTAATAAGTCCATTTTTTTATTTGTGTTTTATATGAGCTGGTTCCTTCATCAATTTGATGACCGGATGATGGCATCAGTATTTATGTTGTTTCAAGGGGATTTAAATTCCTACAGACCTAGGTAGGAACTGAGTAATGACTTAAATAGCATCAATGTTTCTTGAATTATGGGCATATGTCTTTAAAGAGAAAAATAGCACCCCTGTGTATTTCAGGATCTGAACCTTAGTTACACCTAGGTAAGGCAGACACCACTAATTGGTCCATGAGTGTCTTACGTATTATCTAGATAAAAGTAACATATTATTACCCAAGACTGTTATTTTTCATGACTACACATAATTATCCGTTCTTTAAATCCAAAGCTAATGTTTTTAAAATAGTTTCTATATAAAAAGAAAAAATATATACTTTAGTTATTATATTGATGAGTATAATAGATACTTATGGTGTAATTTTATATTAATTATATTTTTATCCTGATTCTTTGCCAAGGCATTGAGTTTACAGGGATTCTTACTGTTTCTGTTTAAAAGGTGGCACTGCAATGCCTACTTCTTTGCTTTCATGATAGGCTGTGGCACCCATGATTACGACATGTCACTTTCGGAAGATGCGCAACACACTTTCTAGCCAGAGCTTATATCCACGATCTGCAAAGTTGTCAGAACTGCACAAAACATAGAGTACAAGGGCACTTATCTCAATAACAGAAAACAAGAGAAAATGTTGGTCACATGACGGTATGAAAAATGACTGTGATAGATTTTCCTTCATTTTGTTCTGATGGTAACAGGGATATGAAGGTTGTGCAGCCAGGTGACTGCTTACTCATTGTATAATGCAGTTAATGAGCTGCCTTTCTGACATTAGTATAATGTGTCTGGTTCATGATGTACTATAGCACATGCATTATTTCACTGAATGATTTACGGGATCTCTATTATGTTGTAATGCATTTTCTAGGGTAATAGATGAGATGGATTATCTTGTGTTTCCCAGTATATTGTAGTTTCCTACATCAAAAATGTAGTTTGCTTATAAGGCATCATATTTCATTAACCAATGAGAATGATTTTGATGACAGGTGTCCCTTCATTAATTAAACATTTCCTTTTCCTTGTTATACTCTTCTAAGTGTCTCCTTAAAACTTTTCTATTATTTACAATCTTTCTTGTTATTTAATTTCTATGCACAATTCTATAGTAAGCTATTTAAATATTAGCTCATAAGGATAAAGTGTTTTTGAAAGAAAAAAGAATTAATAAATTGTTGGGCTTTTTTCATTCATTCATTCATTCATTCATTCATTCATTCACTCATTCATTCATTCATGACCAATTCCTAGTCTAGATCAATTTCCTAAGGAAAAAGGTTTTGTCCTTAAATTTTACACTGATATGTCAGTGTCTGGCAAGGAGATAGGTCTCAAAATCATTAAATTTCTTCAAGTTTTGTGCTGGTTGAGGGGAAAGACACTGTAAGTAATCTTATTATGATAATTAGGTCCCTCTTTTTTCCTGTTGAAAATATGACCTGTTAGTTAGCATTGTCTCAAATAGTCAGATTGCATAATCTTTTTGTTGAGGGAACGCAGTGGGAGAGAGAAAGAATCGGCGAATTTAAGGGAGAAGAAGCCAAAGCAAGGGAGGGCAAAGGTCAAGGCTAGGAAAAGAAGGGATTTAGGTGGCAGGGATTTTAGAAACGTGCAACAGACCTCAAGTTACCACACTAGGAGGATGTGATAGAAAGCTGGGGCAGACAGATCCTTGAGATACAACTGGTTTGCTCACATGCTGTATAAATACACTTAGAACCACAGAATCATAGAATCAAAATGCCTTGAATTGGAAGGGACCTTAAAGATCATCCAGTTCCAAACGCCTACCAGTGGCAGGGATGCCACCCACTAGATCAGGTTGCTCAAATTCCCATCCAGCCTGGCTTTGAACTCTTCTAAAGAAGGAATATCCACAGCTTTTCTGCGCAACCAGTTTCAGTGCCTCACCACTCCCACAGAAAAGAATTTCTTCATGACTTGTAATGTAATGTGTTCTTGTTTCTGAAGCTGTGGGTTTGGTTGTTTTAAACAAAAAATTACTAAATGGAATGCAGAAACATTAAACAGAGATCTTAGAACAAGTCAGCTGTCAGTATTCTGCTGGTTGTGGTTCCCCATTTCAGTCCTGCACTCCAGTCGAGCATGGTCTGAGTCCTGTCCTTGGTGCAAACTGTTGGAGAAATCCCACCATGTGCCTTCATGCTACCAGCACCTTGCTTGTTTCTTGGATTTTCCTTCTGTCCAGCATCAGATATTTCTCTGAATTACACATACTCCTCTGCTTTTGAGGGAGATTTAGCCTGTGACTTCCTATTGACACTTCCACTTAGCATAATGGAAAAAATTCATTTTGCCCAGTTGTATTGTTTTCATGAACCACGACACACAGTTCTTGTAATATAAACTACAGTGTTGTTGAAATGTGGTCTTTCTTAGCTCTGCTGCTTCTGGTTTTCCATTCTTTTGCAATGTGTTTTACTGTTCACAGCAAGCTGATAGGTAATATTTTAAGTAATTGTAAGATTTCCATACTACTCAGTCAAAAGGAGGGTCCTTTGGGGTTCACTATCAATTTAAACTTACAGAAACCAGATCTTTTGCCATAGTGTTAATATAAAGTAAATTAAGTGGAGAGTATTAAAATCTTTGGAAAGTTGTATAAATCATGTATAAAAAATGAGTTGAATATTTTTACACCCAACACGAGATCAACAAAACCAATCTAGTAAAAGATGTCTCTGACCATGGCAAGATACGGCAGAACCAGATGAATTTTAAAGGTCCCTTCCAACCCAAACTATTCAATGATTCAGTGATTTTATTAATCATAAGTCAATATCCAAGCCATCATTTATCATATAAATGGACTGGTGGCTAAACAAACACAATCAGCATTCATTTTGAGCTCACAAAAAAAGTACAGCCAGGCAGCGTTCGGTTAATGGTTGGACTCAATGATTGTAGAGGTCTTTTGCAACCTTAAGAATTTTGTGATTCCATTAGTCTACAAATATATTTGGTAAACAGCATGGATGCAAATTAGGTGGCTGTACCTCAAGTTCTCTCATGTTTTTTTCCATGATTTAACAAAACAAAAAGATCACTTCTGGAAATTCCTACGGAGAGTTTTTAGAAACTGACAATATTTGGGTTTATGTTTTTAATCCTATTCTGCTGCTTAGACTTAGTTTGTTTTTAAAATAGAAATTTCCAGAACTGTTTACTGTACAGTAAAAATGCACAGTATCCTCAAATGTCATGACTTGACATGTAGGGACTATACAAGCAGAAGTTTACAATAAATATTTAATCAAATAATTTGTAGTGATATGCACTTCTAAAGGAAATGTAGTCTAATTTTATGCAATAATATAAATACTTTCAAATTTTAACTATTAACTCTTTGATAAGACATAAATTTTCAATAATAATTTGATTATAGATAATAGAATAATTTGATTTCCACAACAGTTTCAATTTATTTTATCTTAGAGAAGCAGGAAAAAAACAATACAGTAAACTCACCATAGATATATGTAACTTACACGTTCGTCATTAGCAGAGAAAGACCCAAAATTTGCTCTCATTTTTCTCCCTTTCAAATTGAAAATGATAATAACTACGGTTTATCCAAAATACCAAATATTTGAAATGAGATTCCATTTAATTATGACAGATTTTATTGTGTATTTACAGATTGTGAAATCTTTTGCATCCTAGTCCCAAAATAAAAAGACACAAATATATCCATTATCCATATATTTAGACGGCTAGTAAATCCAACCTTCCCCTTAGTTTCCTCAGTACAACAGACAGAAAATAAGTTTAATAGTATTTCCAGAGGTTAACATACCCAGCCTTTCGTGAGCGAAGTTATAAAGTGAGTGAGTTCCAGAATAAAGAACACTCACAGGGAATTGCTCTTTCACTTTACTTCTCTTAGAAAAACCTTTCATTTGGGGAGAAGCAAGTGGGGACGATTTTGCTGCAAAGAAAGAGGAGTCCAAGTTAGACTTCAGAAGCAACTTACTATCTGATTTGGCCTAAGAAATTTTATTTTTAGATCTTAAACTTCTGGGAGCAGGTACTAACTTCTGTTACACATTTTCAAAATAAAAAGAGAAGAGGTCTTATGCTTTAATGGAGACAACTGTGGGCTCAAACTCCCAGGTGAAGTAAAGTCTTCCATTCTCCCACAGAAAGCTACCCCTCTCCTCAGCAGTACCTATTCATTTTCTGTTGGTATATCTATGTGATTCTTCTCCTCTTATACTGACTTTTTTGTATTCAACTCTGAGGAACACCAGTTTTTCTTTACTTAGCTATATGATTTGTTCCTAGAAGTTTGACAGTCATCAGTGATTTGTTATTTGTTGTGGTGGGGTTTTTTGGTTGTTGTTTTGGAGTTTTTTCTTAAGTAAATATTTTCTTTTAATTTCTTTTCCTTGACACATCTTTTTCTAGGAAAAAAAGCAAAGGGAGATAAAAAGAGGAAAACCTACATTTTTTGAAATGGTTTTCTCTATTTTTTATCCTCTGTCTATAGATGGAATGATTTTTCAGAAACAGTCTTCTTGAACTATTTTGAAATGTTGTTTAAAATGCAATTCTTTTATGAAACAACTGTAATTGACATGCTGAAATGTCAACTTTTTTTACAGAAAAAAGGTGTTGTAGTTTTTTTTCTATTCTGAAAGAAATCTGAGATTTTTTTAACTTGATATCTATTTGATTGAATCTTCTAACCAAAATTTTATTGCTCTAGCAATTGGTAGGCTATTTCTCCATATGATGATGTATGGTTTATTATCACTGATAAATGAGTTTATCTGATACTACCATTAAGGAAAAAAACCCACAATTGTATTAATTGTCCAAATTAAAATCAGAATTATTGGATTTTCAAATAGCAATTGACAAGTATCAAGTCAACGGCAAAGGGCAATATGTTAGCTTGATATTGGGTTAAAAAAGAAAGTTATAATGAAAATAATACTTCAGTCATTAAAAGAGAGAAACAGGAATTAACTGACTTTCATTATATGCCATCCTCTTCTCGAAAACCCATGCTTAAATAATAGGTTACTATTTTCTTGTAGAAGATGCTTTTTGACTCAACCTTGTGGACATGGTTCTAGGGAGAAGTTCTTTGCCTTTGAAAAGATGATTAACATGATTCTGATTCAAAATGGGCCTTCAGCTTTTTAATAGGACTTCATTTCTAAAATTCTGGTTCCTGTATGCTATATAGTGGACATTTCATGGATGAGTTTTCTGTGCTTTCTAGAAATAATTTTTTATTGCTTAGTGGACTCTATAGATTCTGCTTGACAACTAGAAAGCAGAATAGTTAGCTAAAAGAAAAGGTTCTCGATGTGACTTCGGCATTATTGGGAGATTAATTTTTCTTCTTCTATGCTAGGTGTAGATGATTTGTTATACTTGTAATATATATAGCATTAACACTTAGCCAGAGTGAGAAATCCACTAGTTAGCTTATGTCTTCTGTACCTTCAGTGGAGTGAGTGTTCCTTCCTGTACATGCCACACCTAACTCATAGGATTTTAGTTTTAAAATCCACTGAAAATTAATCTGCATGCACCGGTCAATTGAAATATCATTAAAGAAAGGGACAGTAAAAGGCACCTTCTGCAGGAAATTTCATGTGCAGTGTCTTCCAAGGTCACAGCTAAAGGAAAGCTGCAACTGCTGCAGTCACGACTGAATTGTTCATGCATGTGCACAGATGGGGAGCAATAGGAAGCCAGAGAAACTCAGAAACCGAATTGCTTAAAAACCTGAAGATTAGATAGAGCCCAAGGGTGGTCTTGTTTCTTTTATTTTTATATTAATTTTTCTCTTATATTGTTCATCTTGCTGTGAATCATACATATAGGTATTCATTTCTTGCCTGGATTTCGGCCAATGCCATTATTCTGCACTGGTGCTCATTTGTGTTCTGCTGTAATTGTCTTCACACTTCTTTAATCCAAAAGAACAGTTACACTAGCCAGATCAATAAAGGCATGGAATACATTGAACTTTGAACTCATACTGACAGTACTCTGTGGAAATTGCTGAAATACAAAACATCTCATTGTCTCCCAGATCTTTAAAAGTTTGAGGTTCTGATTCTCAATCACATTAACAGTCACTTTTAGATTAGTGAAACATTTTGTATCATTAAGGCTCTGTGGAGTACTAGACCTTACAGATGTACTTAGAGGGATCAATTTTTCACACTCAGCAACTTTTCTGGTTCTACATCCATTACTTAGACAATGATACTGAGAATGACATTTCTTTTTAAATGACAGAAAAGCAAGGGACCAGTAAACAAGTGTAAGATGCATCTTTAAGGAGCTGGAGGAAATGAGAAATGTTCTTTCAATACTCAAAACTACGGAATAATGAATCACAAGACTGCAAAACAAATCAAAGTGTGAGTGAATGCTAAATGGAAAGATGCAGCAGCATCTGACCTTGAGAAAATTTGTGTGCAGTGGTGCAGAAATCCCTAAAGTCTTCGTCTCAACTTGCCACTGCACCAAGTAAAACATAAGAGACACGAAATTGCATTGATCAAGAAACACAAAGTAAATCACAAAAGGTAGACATAGTGATGCACGAAGCTCTGACTACATCCCAGAAAATATTTTCTGTGCTGGTCATCAGTACTACTTTTTATTTTAATCAGAGTTGTCTATTTTTTATGATTTTGAAAGACTATTATGAAAAACAGATAAAGCTGATAGAAATATGTGTAAGTTTTGTCTCTGAATATAAATTGAAAATACAGCGTGCTAAAAAAGACACCTAGCTAAAATAATGCTTGGAATAACCAAAGGAATATGCTATTTCTTTTGGTAAAACAGTAACTTTGTAAGTGATTCAAAGGAAATTTTCGGCAAAAATCACAAATTAATTGTTAAAAGATGAGAGCGTATGAAGCACAATGAAGGTACATTATTGGCAGAAAAAGGATTAGAATTCTTCTCTAGCATGCCTATTCCAATTAAGCTCTATGGCTTAACTATTTTTTTTAATAATGAAAATCTATTCTAAATAGACCAACTCTTCTGGAAGTGCTTATCTGCCAAAATAAATGATAATTACGTCTATTATTCCTTCATTACATATGTCTGAACTGAGAAATTGTCTTTACAGTTTGAGTTTAGTACCTAACTTCACAGTGAAGGAAATTCTGAAGGAGGGATTACTTAAATGTGGGATAAGATACAGTGAAGAAATTTTCTCTGAAGTTCTGCTGTACTGTGTTTGCATGTTGAGGTTTGGATACTGGGAGGGCTGCAGGGGTGGCTTCTGTGAGAAGCTGCCAGAAGTTTCCCCATGTCTGATGGAGCCAATGCCAGCCAGCTCCAAGCTGAACCTGCTGCTGGCCAAGGCTGTGTCCATCAGTCTGCCTGTTTTATATATCTGAAAATTCGTTTGTTTTCAGAAATTCAGAGTGTATTTCCTTCTGGCTGAGATATTTGGCCTACTCTCTTCAGCAAAACCCTATGTGAAAGTTTATTTTCTTAAATACGTTTTCCCAGTTGTGCATAAAATTATACATTATGGACATTGTGTACATGTATAACTGAAGAGTTTGGTCTTGCAATTTGCATGAAAATAGCCACTTGAAATGATCAAGATAATTGTTTCTATCTCTTACATTTTATTTTAATATCTCAATAGCACATGCAAAGCATGATCAGGATGGGCCTGATTCTAGCACCACAACATCATATTTCTTACTCTAAAGGGCTTATCAACAAGAAGACAAGGGTAACAAAAAGGAAAAATTTTATGACTAAAACAGTGAGCTCATAGTGCTTCTGATCAATTACACAGAAGAACTAAAACTTCAAGCTATCAGGGGACAGCTTTTGCATGTTTGCTCTTTTCATATTTCATAGGAAATGACAATTTAATAAAAGCCATGGTTAAATGATCAGCTCCTGGTTTTATTTCAACAAAATTCTTTATTATATTTTCTGTTATACTCAAGTGCCACAAATTAGGAAAGCAAAAACCAACCGACCAAAACCAACCCCAAAGCATAAAGAAAAACCAGTCAACCCTTCCCCCAGACCAAAAAACCAAATGAAAAACCAAAAAGGAAACATCTAAAAGTTTTAAAGAAAAGTGGCTTTTAGGAATGGATAGCAGATTAATTAGAAATTAGCTGTCTCTTGTCTTTGAATAAATAACTCAAACCCAAACAATTCCAGAAAATGTTTTCCCTAAATTATCATATATGAGTATCCTGCTTATTTTTCTCTGCTGAAAAACACAACTGAGCATGCCACTCCAAAACCCAAAAAAGAAACTGTTCAGAGCATAGTAGATACCTGCATGATATATCACATACACACACACACACACAATGTTAACTGGGCAATAATGTTTGAATCAGAAGTGAAATAATATAGATCTATTTTTAAGAATCTTGCCATTGTGATAGCAAGGTAAATATTTTGCTCTTTTGGCAGTTATTCCATGGCATTTCCTTTGGGTATATTGAAAAATATTTTCTGCTCCATAAACGTTAATTCCTTTATAGCCCAAGTAAAAAGGTAATCCATATCTTTGAAAGGAACCTGTTTTACAGTCTAGTAATAATGCACATTGTTTGCATTCAGGACTTAGAGAATTCTTGTGCAACACAAAAAATAGCAGAAGAAAACTGAAGCTTTGAGGGAACATCTTCTATTGCGTTTCAATGGTTAGAGAAAGGAAATGGTGTAGTGAGTAAATTCAGAAGAGTGTTCAAATCAACAACCACAAATTATGAACCATAATAAAAGTGGAATGCTTTTAATCTGCTAGGCTTTGATGAAACCTTTCCTTGGGTCTTCGTGCGCCTTGAGTGGCCCCATGTTGCAATGCTGCTTTGCTGTGCTGCATTCATTCTTTTTCAGATTTCAGAGACCTGACTCCTGATCCACATCACAGTACAGTGACTTCAGGTCTGACTTATTACAACACCGTGACTTCTTACCGTCATGCAGCTTCAGCTACAGACAGCAGTCTTTCTTCTGATTCTCATCAATGTAATAGCTGATTCACCTCATAGCTTTTCTAACACTGTGTGATGCCTTTGCTTGCAGAGATCAGTAGAATACATTGCCTGCCAGGGGTTTGTGTGAGAGTGTTTGTGTGTTGTGTTTTGTCAGGTTACACAAGGTCTCAAACGTCCTCAAGGTCTAAGGTGTTTAATACAGGTTTTAAATGTTTCTTTACAAAATAAACTAAAGTATGGTCATAGCAATATCCAAAAGGAACAAGTTAAAGGACTTAGGAACAATCGAGTATATAAATATAAAACAAATGTAGGATATACACATAGCAAGAAACTACATAACAGTAACAAATACAACATGCATGGGACCACCATTCTCTGTCACTGAGGTCAAAAAGATATGGAAAGGTCCATGTGCATGCTACTCAAAGCTATATCCAAAATGTATATTAAGAGTAGTCTCTGAGGTATGCTGCCTTGACTGTGCCTTGTAATTTTTTGTGTGAGTGCTATCTGGTCAACACCAAAACCAGGTCATCCTAAGAATACAAGAAGTTAGGTGATTGGTTCCAGTGTTTTTGGAAATTCTGTAGAATTTTTGTTTTATTGTGATAAACTGTGGCATAGCTATACACAACATAATTAAATAGAAATATTATTTAAGGTCAAGGTGTTCTGACTCTTTTATTAGCTATGTTTCCTTCATATGAAAGAAAAAAAAACAACCAATAGTATAGTTAAAAGACAAAGAGCTTGTTTACCAGCATCAGAGAGAAATATTAAATTGAAAGTATAAAACACGGTGCAGGGCAATTTTGCATGCCATCTCAGTATCTAGCATACAGTATTTTTCAGATGCAGTGATTATTACCTCTTTGCCAGATATACAGGAAACATAGAGTCCACTGTCTTTTCTGTAGAACATATAGAACAGGAAATAAGGATCTGTCATAATAGTCCAACTAAGACTGAATTAAGAAGTTAATTTCACTAAGCTAGCCTACCTATGCAAGTCCTTGTGCTGTGTCCTGCACATACATCTGTGTCATTTCTCCTGTATCATTTCTCCCGTATAAAAAGAATGGTTTTAAATCACCATTTTTATAGAGATAACATCTCCTAGGACATTTCATCTTACACAAATAGCTCCAGCACATATGAAACACTGACCTATAGTGTCATCTTTTCGTTTGCAATTTAACAGCAATTTTAGACTGTATCCCACTACTGCAAAAGCCTTCCTTTGAAAATCCCTCTGACTCATGGTTATCCTGCTATCAAAATGCAACTAGTGCTTGAGCTGGCACAGACTAACCGAGCTACTTTTGACCTAGAACTGATACTGTCACAACTATGGGGGAGGCTCCACAAAGTAGAAGAAATAAATCATCTTCCTCTTTGTCGTTGCTCTGAGGCTAACTTTTTAGCTTAAAACAAACAGGAAAACAACCTACATAAAATTCAGTATTGTCTGAGCTTTTTGAGAATTTTCTCAATATTGCTGCCAGAGGTCCTTGATGGAAGTGGAAGCAGGCATCCAAAAATTTTGTTTCAATTTTGTCAGTAGTTCATGGAAGTTATTAATATTGTTCCCAATCCATAAAAAAATTAAAATTTTTAATTTATTTGACATATGCTACTCTTTTGGTTGTTTCATTCTATATATTCACTTCAGAATTAAAGTGAACTTAAATCCTGTTGTCTTGATTTTTTCTTTTTTGAAGAGGCTCATCTGAACTTTTACATATCCTAGTACCTTGTCAACTCTTTTGTTTACTAAATTAGTTGAGAAGAATAAGATTCTTCTGTTGCAGTCTCAGGGTTTGTAGGCATTTCACTTCTTTAACCACCCTTTAAAATGCCTCAAAAATAAAGGTAAGGCTTAGTCTGCGTTTTCAGAATGTTATTCATTTTGCTTTTGTGCTTATCTTGTAAGCAGATAGAGATAAAGCTGTGTATCACACACTGGTTGAACCGACTCCAGTCTCCCTGAGTGAAGCAGCAGGGGCAGGGGCTGATGGTGTGGGGATGAGATGGGCTCCTGGGCCATGGGCAAGGGGAGGGGAGGGTCCCTTCAGGGTTCTGATGGTCAGGATGATAGTCCATAGAAATAGGACTTAATAGGACTTAAAATGAAATTAATTAACTCACTGTTTTCAGTGTCTAGTGGTAACAATTTGATTTTCCTTTTGAAATTGTATACTTTGAATATCTTTATAATTTTTTTTGAGATAAAAATCTCAGTTTCTGTTAGAATCTTAAGAAATATTACCTAAGGTTCATGCTTCGAGGTAAATGTTGCTATATCGAAGGACTCTTTTTTTAGGAAAAAATAACAGAATACTTCTGAACATTAAATCCCAGATGAATCCTAAATCACTAGCAGTGATATCACTTCATGTGATGAAAGTGCATCTTAAAAAATGATAGTAGAAAAAGTTGTATTGGACAAAAACAAGAAGAAATAATAAGTGACTTAGAAAACAGGTAAAAAATACAAAATCATGAGGGTCTCATTTGATTTATGAATGTAAGTTTAACATTGTCTGCCAGGAATAACATCAATAATATCAGAAGAACTGCACAAGTAGGAAATACAGGTCCACACAAAATGAGTTTCTACGCGAGCAAGGAGGCAAATTAAACAGTTCAGATATGCTGAGCAAAAAAATATCTGAATGTGGTGAGAAAGATGACTCCCAGCTACCAATTAAGGGGCAAATAGGCAGACAGAGTTGTAATGAAAATAAAACATTCAAAATGCATGAAGACATTAAATAACCTTTTGAAGCATGTGATGCATTCTAGCAAAATATATTTGCAGAACAGGAAGATTCAGATAAGAGCAATAAAAAGTCAACATTTGTGAATAACCTCCAAAGTATTTCAAAGTTAGACAGAACTTAAAACTCCAGTAGAAAACTTCAGAAATATTAGCTTTTATCCTGTAGCTGAAAATCATGCTGATACTGGAGAATTTTTTCCCTTCCTTTTTCCTTTCTTTCCCTTTTCCTTTATCTTGCTTTTCTTTATTTCCCATCTACTTTCCCTTCTATTTTTTCTCCCTGATTTTAAAAGAAATTATCACCAAAACAATGCATTCCTCAATACGTAGAAATGAACACCATTCTACTTGATCTAAAGGATCTTGGTTAATGTGAGATATTCATCAATTAAATGAAGTATTTAACTATGCATTTTAAGCTACAGCTTTAATTCTGCTACTAATTAGTGCTAATTTAATGACCTCACAGAAAACACCCTCATTAATGCAGGATCAGCTACTCTTGAGCTCCTTATCTTGCTTATTACTTTTTACGTAATTCTTATATGCATAGAACAAGATTTGTATTTAACTAATGGGAACCCATTTACATACCAAGATATAGACACAGATTGAACTAGAAGACTTTAAGTGCAGTATAACTGGGAATAGTTTTATCATTTGTAAATTTCTTCCTAGTTAGGACTCCATCTCACTCTTTCCAATAAAAGCTGGGGTTTTGTGCGTTTTCATCCTTTTTTTTATTATTTCTCTTTTCACACCCACCTAAGTATTTAAAGCAGACTCCTAAACTTTATTTTTTTTTCTACTCACTCTCTGGGAAAGCCTAACAAGTCATATGTTCAAGTTTATATTCATTCCTTACTCTATTCACACGTCCATGTCACTGTCTCCTACAATTATAGCAGATATTAAAAAAATACAAACGTAGGCTATATTTCTAAAGTGTCCTGCAAACAGAGCTGTAATCATATTGCTCATTGTTCTGGCTGAACAGAAGCAGTGGTGGATAGTTAGCTCAAAGTAAGCAGCTGTCAATACAACAACTATGACAGAAAGGAAAGACTATCAATGAGTAAGCTGGAAGATGTTTTATTATCCTGGCACTGTTAGCTTAATACATCTGATAGGACATCATTACAGACTTTTGGTGGTGATTTGAACTTTTAGACAGAAATATTTGGGAAGGTCAGTCAGTCCCAGAAAAAATTTGGGACTGACTTTTTTCTAGTGAGCCCTCTGACTCTGTCTCCATCATCAGACGAGTAAATATGCATTTGTAGGAACAGAATTAGAGTGGGGGAATCTACACTTATAAGTGAACTCTTTTCAGAATTACAAAGGAAGATTGACACAAAATAATTTTTCTCCATGCTAAGTCTGGTACAGGTGCTCTGAAAATCTCAGGTTTATTGGAAATGCCTGTGAGAACAAAGCAGAGACACGTACAATTCTAATAGGATGAAGCAAAGCTAACGATCTTTATTTTGGCACTGCCTGCCAAATTAAAGAAAGCATCATTCAAGTAAGGTTTTTGAAAAGAACAGAAAAACATTTTTTTTTTCAACTAAGCTGACAGCCTTGTACAAAAAGAGAACTTGATTCAGAATAAATGTAAAGGAAGAGCAAATAAGGCTAGACAGTTACAGTATAACTCTCTGGAAAAGAACATTCAGAGTTTTAGGGAGAGGCAGAATCATGCTGGAAATACAGACAGTCCCTAGAGAAAGCAAAGCCAGCAAGGGCAAAGTCATAAAGAAGAAGCAGCAGTGTGAGGTAAGAAAAGGTCAAAAGTCCTGACATTCGCCCTTAAATGAGCATACCTGGAAGGAAGTTTCCTTTGATATTAAAACAGATTGATTAGAGTTTGTCAGAATGTATGCAACAAAGCATTGAAGACCCAATGATGTTTTATAAGAAGGACTTTTGAGGTCAGCCATTACAATACTACCTCTTTGTGCTGCACACCTGACTGGAAAAGGAGAAACTGCTTTAAGCATGGACAGGCACTTGGGCTGACCTAAAAGAAAAACAGACGGAATACATGAAAAGGACCCTTAGGATTTATAATATTAATATTCTCAGGAAATATGTGCTTAATAAAGTAATACAAAATTATTGCAGGTTTGTAATAAGAAAATACTTTGATAAAATTAGACATTGATACTTTATATTTATATTCTATTTTTTTTTTTCAGATAATGTTTCTCTAGGCGTTCCGGAAACCAAGAAAAATCAGGCTGTATTTCAGCTTAAAATGTTTTTGACAGATCTCACTGCATACCAACTTTAATTTTATTCCTATATTGTTGAAAATTGTGTCTTAATTAGAAAAAGATTTAAAGACCTGAGACACATAGAGTTGCTGTAATTTTTGCTTTACATGTTTCTATGGGTAGCCTGTCTATTCCCACTTTACCAGCACAGCAGCCTTGTGGATGCAAAGCAGACAGAGGATTACCATGCTCTCAGGTACTGCCCTTTTAGAACAGCAGAGACATAGTCTTGAGGATTCTGATTAAAAAAAGAAAGTCCAGCCTTCAATGCTATATTCCATTTTTTTTAAGATTGTAAGTCCTTGACTCTTATAACACTTTTAAGTCCATATCTGTTTCTTAGCACAGACCTGCCCAACATTCACAACGTTGAAATGCAGACAAGTGAAGAGGCCGTAGACTTAGGCAGTACTTTCTTAAGAAGCAGGTTTCATTTTATTTGAGCAGAGCCAGTTAAGTGAAGCATGAGCTATGCTGTTGCTGAGCCCATCCCTTTGGGATTCAGAAGATAACTACTTCAAGAGCAGTCTGTGCTTCCACCTGCATATGAATGAAGCACTGCCAGAGGGTAACAAAAGCTTTTCCCCAACACCTATCACATACGAAGACTGCATGAAATACATCTTGATGGAAAGCAAGTATATTTTTTGCTACATTAATTGAGGAAAGAATGTCCTAATAAATTTTTTGCTAATAATTAAAATATAATAGGACAATAAGTATATTATTTTAAATATATCTGTGGTTGTTATAACTGAGGATGTTCATTTAATGACTTATTATTTATGCGCTGATAATATTGTCTGATCCTTTTTGCTTGCTGTGTCAGAGGCTGGCCTGGTATATTTTTTCCTTGCTGTTCAATATGAAGAATAAAGAAATACCCTAAGAATGAAGAGTGCTACTTATGGTGATATTTAAATAACACTAAAGGTGAATAGAGTGCCTCTGCAAATGTTACAACATTCTTTCTAGATGAAATAATGTTGGCTTTGTCATTTAAAAAGCAAAAGATAGTTTCTAAGACTTTTCCTTGTATCAAAACTCAGAAGGTCAACCTTCGTTTTTTGCTTAAAAAAAACCCCAAAATGTTTGTTTTGTTTGTGTGACGAAAGTTCTGGAGGTTTTTACCTAACTATTTCTAGGTGCTTTTTAGCAGCTATCCACATCCACAGCTGTCCTTTGGTTTAATTAAACATGTTCTCCTTAGGCTTTCGTGGTCAAATAAATGATCACTGTGATTATAATCTAAGTGATCTATATTTAAAAAGAATTATCTGAATCTCTATCTTTATAATAATCTATGCATAAACTTGCATCTTTTTGTCAGAGCACTAAATATCAATGACTTTGCACTCTCACAGTACTGTATGTTATGATCTGTTATACTTGAATGCTACTTCATAACTAAAACATATTTTAAAATTATCATCTGTATTCTGTAATGGTTATTGGCACATTGATTCACTGTATTATTTAAAAAACACCAGAAGTTGCATAGGTTAAGCATATTTTAGACTTCCTGTTCTAGAGTCAAGGTTCAGACCTACAAAAAATTCAAATGCATGTAGAACAATGACAAAAAAACTATCCATCATATTATACATTCAAAAGAAAAGTAAACTGAGATGAGGTGTGAGTAGCTGCACTGTGTATCTGGACAACAGCTGAAGTTTGTCAGAACTTGATCATTTCAACTCAGCATATTCTACCATTTTATGGTTTATGAATGTGAATTTTATGTCATGTATTTGTTTCAAGAGAAATCGATTCAAATAGTTATTTTATATTTAAGTAGCTAAGAACTACATATATTTTATGAGTTTCTCTTTAATAAATTATTATATCATGTGTATCATTATCAGTTATTAGTTTATCATTTTATTATGTCAATTAAAATATTATTTGACATACAGATAGTTTTTCATCCGTCTTCGGATGCTATCCCATATTTATGCTGGAGATAAATTCGATCCCATATTTATAATCCCTCTGAAGAACACAAGTTCCTATAAAGTTCACAAATAGGTGCATTAACTTCTCAGAGACGATAGAAATGCTGGTGAGAAAAGGATGATTCACAAGCCCTTGACTACTCTCCATCAGAGTAATGTTCTTGGCAGGGTGAACACTTGTCTGATTTGGAGAAGCGACAAATGACTTTGAAATTTAACCAGGGTCTAGACTGCTCAATGAAGCATATATTATTTCTTCCAATTCTCTATAATGGAAGAATTGCTGCTTGAATGGTTTCCTCAGCTTAATCAACAAATCTATCTTCCGTACTTTTCTAGTGGCAGAACAATTTACATTTATACCTTAACTTTCATTGTTCTCCAAAATTTAGATGCAGCTTTGACTTTTCTTTGTTACCATCATTACATAATGAGTTCATCTATATCATTAGTGCTTACATGCACTTTCAGTTTGACTTGAAACTTGAGATATTTTTAAAAAGTAGCTATGGACATGATTTTACAGACAAACAAAGTGCGCTTGCACTTCACAATAGAAACATTTGTGCAACAACAATATATTTTCAAAATATGTTCTTGTGTCTTTTAATAAACTGTATCTTCTGGCAGAGAATGAAAAATCTCAGGGAAAAAGGATGTTTCACTAGGTCTAAAAAGAAAAGCAATCTCAGACATTAGTTTGCAACTGCAGCTTAGACAGCTGGTCATTTTACAATCGCAGTGACAATGTCTTAATTAACCATAAAGTCTTATCAGTAATATTGTAGACTTGCACTGCATTTATTCACTGTTTGTACCTCAGAGGTACAAATGACACATGAAGGAAGAGGCCATCAGTATGACAGGAAAGGATAATTTTAAACTAAAATTTTGCCATGGAACCACAGATTGTTTGGGGAATTGGTATCCCCCCATAAAACAGTTTAAGGCACTGGAATCTGCCTTTTTTTTATGGTGTTCTTTTCTTTTCTTTTTTTTTTTTTCTTTTTTTTTCTTTTTTTTTTCCTGCTGGTAATGAGCTGTTGCGCAGCTCAGAGTTACTTAGAACAGCTGCATTTGTTATGTTATGCTCCCAGTCAAACACATCCCCAACTAATATACAGGATGGGAGGATGTATTTGAAGAGACATAAACCCTTTCTACATCTTACTCCCTATCCTCCTAGAGCCCTGTACCTTGCTAAAATATATAGGAGCTACAAAAAGATGGATATTCCTAACACACAATTCCTTCTCATGTTTCATACTTCATTTGATGGAGATTTTAAAATATGCTAGTCAAATTCTCCTGGTGCCTATATGCCTCTCATACACAAAGGTACACAAACAGACTGCTAAATGATAACTTCTTTTGCCAGCCCTTTCATATTTATTATCCACTTAGCTTCTAAACCTTCTTAGCTTCCCTACATCTCATATATTCTGATTGTCCTACACAGAAGGGTTAGACGTAGAATGGTTTTGTCTGCATTATTTTAATTTGCTCAAATTTTTTAAATTTACATATTCATTTTCCAGATTTCATTTGTCTGGTTTAAACTAGCCATTTTTTATATTTTCTAAAAAGTTCAAGAGAATAATATTAAGACCAGCTTTACCACTGTGACAGAGGGGCTTTTGCAAAAATGACAATTTAGCAGCTATCTAAGAATTTGCAGTTAGCTTTTTATTGCTAGCAGATATGACCTTCTGAACAATCTTCCTATGCTCTGTACTTAGGCTTTAGCTCATGGTACATCTACGACCACACACACCTATATTAAATGTTCCTCTAACAGTTTCAGTAATTGATTTCTCCTGTAGCGTTTCTAAAGAACATCTCTTCTTGTTGGAAATCATCATGCTCCAGCTCCAATCATTGGATCTTCCCATATTTCTTTCTGATATACTAAAGATTCCTTTATCTGAAAGCTCTTCCTCAGTACAGAGAATGCACCAAGTGAGAAAAACCCGAATTACACTCCATAGCCTTTTTGTGTTTGGACCTATCAACACAAACAATTAATTTGTTAAATCGATATTAATAAAAAATGTGATGTGTATAAACTATGAAGTGATTCCTGTCAATTAAAGAACATTAAAATATTATATCCTAAATATGATCATGGTGAAAATACTTACATGACACATATCTAGAGTCCCACACTTCTTTGTGAACAAAACAAAAAGTTAGAATGAACAGTCTAATTTAGCTTCAAGAAATTGGTTATTCAGTGAGTTTTTTCAACAGCTCTATCTTTACTGTGTAAAAAATTAATAAGGGGATTCTTCCTATTTAATTTTTTTTAAGTTTGTGCTATTCTCTTCCTTATCTTTTTGTTTTGAATGCTAAATATGAACAATTCAAACAAAAGACACCCCCCCACCCCGCAATATCAACATCTATCCCTTAAAATGACATCTTTAAGAAAACTGTTGGTGATTAAAATAATAGGACTGAGGAATGTAAAAAGATGTGCTGAAGAAACCCATGTTAAATGTCTCATGGGGACATCTTCAGCTATGATTAAATGGAATAAACTTTGAAATCCTTAGTACATGCAAGTCATTGACCTGTTGCAGCAGGTCCAGAGAAGGGCCAAAAAAAGTTATTAGAGGGGGGACCACCTCTCCTATGAAGACAGACTGAGAGTGTTGGGGTTGTTCAGCCTGGAGAAAAGAAGGCTCCAGGAAGACTTTGCTGCAATGTTTTGATACTTAAAGGGGAGGTACAAGAAAGGTAAGGACAGTTTTTTAGGAGGACCTCTAGAAATAGGACAAGGGGTAGGTAATGGTTTTTTAATTAAAAGAGGGTAGATTCAGACTAGATATAAGAAAGAAATTTTTAATGATGAATTGGGTGAGGCATTGTAATGGCTTGCCCAGAGAGGTGGTGATTGCCCCACTCCTGGAAACATTCAAGATCAGCTTGGACAGGGCTCTGAGCAACCTCATCAGGTCCAAGATGTCCCTGCTCACTGCAGAGGGAGGTGGACTAGGACATTTGAAGGTCCCATCCAACCCAAATTATTGTATGATTCTATAATTCTACGAAGATGACCAGGGTCAAGCAGGTTTTGTTTGGGGTTTTTGTTCATTTTTCTTTATTTTTTAATCTGTCTTGGGAGACACTACTCTATTTTACCTGCTTGAATTAATTTAAAAAAAAAAAACCCTCACAGACA
>VWZT01001208.1:35589-74305 GCA_013397055.1 Pachycephala philippinensis
TTTAATTAAGATCTAGTATGTAAAATGGACATTTAGCATACTTACCACCATATTTAACTGTTTCTCAAACAGTGTTGTCTGGACCTCCATTCCTAAACTATAAAGCTCTGATCACTATGAGATATGTAATAAATTTTTAGTAATTCTACAACCAAATTCAAATGAAATTTGTTCTAATATGCCAACTGATCAGTAGAATGGGTCTTTCTTTCTTATTGCTTTTCCTTGTTTGTAAAACTATGAAATATTCACAAAAGAATGATGAACAAAAATGTATCTTGATTCTTGTGATTCTTATTATGCATATTAGATTGCTACTTCAAGTTACAGGGAAGATATAATTGTATTCTTTCCATATGGCTAGGCTCATTAGAATAGAATTTTAAAACAAGAAAATTAACACAAATCTGCTTACTATGTGAGATATTTCAGACATCCTCTGCTGATAAATTTAAACTGAAGAAAATGGCATTAATCTGCCACCTTGGAGAACACCTCTTGTCATGCAGGAAGAAAAGAAGGTTTGTTACTCCCCAAGCAAATTATTTTTTTGCCTTGAATCCTGCCACATATTCTGTTGTTTATAATAATAAATGCTGGTCAGAGCACTGGGAACTGTCTCTAGGAAGATGCCCAAAGAGCATCAAAAGATAATCAAAGAAAAACCCCAAACTTATTCTTTTCTTTCCAAATATAGGCAACTCAGTATAGCATTTTCAGAGAAAGATAACATGCAGCATCTTACTCGTCACCAGATTTGACAGTATGAGGCTTACTTGTGTCCTGGTTTCAGTTAGGATAGAGTTAATTTCTTCTCAGCAGCTATTACAGTCAAGACATTTTTAGCATACATGAACATCTTCAATCCAGTATGAGATTATTTTAATTTTTTTTAATAGCATCTTCCAGTAATATGCCTTAGGTCAGTTTGTTATAGCTCTAACAGACCTAAATGTAGGTTCATGGACCACTTAGAGTAGGAGAAACAGATTTATCAGAAATAACTGAAGAATTTATTAATTATCTTAATTTCCTTTTTATTCTATTGAGAACAGACCTATGTGAAGACATTCACTATTTGTGCTGTAGAGATATCTGACAGAAGTAACTAGATATAAAAAGGGATCTATAATTCGGATGGAGAAAAAATCCCACACCTTTGTATAAGCAAATTAATTTTTCCTGTACAATGCACCTGTTCCTTCTGCTCCTGCAAATGGCATATCCTTTCCTGCTATTATGCATGAACTATATGACTTTTCCACTGCTTTGTGACTGTGTGATTGAATCAGTCTTGAAACTAAATGTAAATGAGGCAAAATGAATTCCTGAGTGTTATAAAGAAATTCTTATATACAAAATATTTACTAAACTATACTAGTCACCTCTTCTCACTATATACCTTTACACCTTCTTAGTTTATTTTTAAGGAAGAACTCTATCATCCACATTCTACTGAAAAGCAGAACTTGTATAGTCATAATAACAAAGAGAAATATATACAACGATTCTGCACTGGCTCTAATAAAATTACTCTCAGAAAATAGAGGTGCTACAGGGTAATCAACAGTGTACTCAAGAGTGCTGAGATCTTTCACTTTCACAGACAGTATTTATCAGTTTTGTCTCTGGTCTACCTTCCTTTATGAAATCACATTCACCCATTCCTTTATTATCCTGTAGCCTGGCACAGTAAAGTGGCTTCTATATTTAGCATTTAAATACTTGTATTGCACGCCTCCAACTCAAACTTCCAGTTTCAGAGCCAAGCACTGAAACTCATCTCCATTCATATTGCATGAGCTTAAAACACCCAGACAGGAGAGAAAATGCATACAACGAGGGTAAAGAAGTTCCAGGCATAGGACATTTCTGATCTGTATCTCTGTTTTGCATCTTCAAGATTTGCTTTATGGTCTAGGACTCAGAACTGAGTTTGGCATAGACACTTTTGCTAGATGGCTACGGGACAGCCTGACACTATTTAAAAACTAATGTCTAGGTAAGAAAACAATTAGATGGGCTGCTTAGTAACTGTTTCTTTCCTATTTTAATATCTGGTTGATTATTTTCTTCATACAGTTCTCAAAATAGATTGACAGGTGAACTTACATATTAATCTAAATCTAAATCCTGTGTCAGGATTTATGTGATTAAGAGGTCTGTGAGTTACTCTGAAGATACACAAGTCTCAGAGCAATTAGGGTTTCAACCCCTGAAGTCTCCAGCTTCCTTTTTTTGGCCATATAAACAAAAATTAAATGCTGTGATATCAAATTAGGCAAGTATCTTCCTCATACCTGATCCTGTTTGGAATTCATGAAATTTACTCATTCATCTCAGCTGTGGTATTCAAGCAAATAATTTTGTTTAGATCATGATTTCATGATCTTTAGCCATTAGATATAGGTTTCACTTCAGATGCAGTTTGCCTTTCTGAGCATTATTTTTTATGCAACATTCAATAATACTAATAGATGGAAAAACTGAAACAAATAAAAAAATAAAAATTGATACAAATAAAGGGAGTATCTTAACTAATTACAGACATCTGGTAAGAATTTGAAATTCTCCTGTGTAAAAGTTCTTAGAGAACTACTACCCATTCATGGATGACTCAACCAAGCTATTTAGTAGAGAAGTACTGACTGGCGTCTTGTAAACATCTATGAAATTTCATATGTATTTCCCCAGGTTCTTATTAGTTTTGTACTGAAATATAGGTTTTCAAAAACACTTGAGTTTCCTTTCTCAAGTACAGCAGCATGGAATTTTCTGTATCATATTTTCAAAAGTCTATGAATCAATTTCTTGATCATACCTAAGTAATAAGTTACAAACACTTCTGCCTTATATATTATTCCAAATTATTTAAACAGCTAACTTGCAATAACATAATGAAGATTCAGTGAAATGACTTCCTGAATAGTGCAGTAAAAGTTTCTTTTGATACAAGACTAGATTTTTAAATCTGCTCCAATTTCATTTAAGAAATAAGTTCTCATTGATTTTAATGAGATTAAGAAATGGTAACTCTTCCCTTATGCAGGATGATTGTCTTTAATTATTAAAAAATAAAATTACTAGTTTAGAACAAGTTCTTTAGTGCTTGTTTTCTTAATAATAATTCTCTGATCTTCCATTTTTGGAAAATGTCCAATGAAAAGAAGCTTTAGTCTAAAATAAGAAAAAGTAAACATCCTCACTCATATCTCTAAACAATCGGAGAAAATTATTTTAATAGAAAAAAGAGAAGTTTCATTTTAGGAAATAAAAAATGAAAGTGAGTAAATAAATGGATATTGAATGTTTTCTTCATTTGGCTATGCTGCCCAATATATCTGTTAAAATATTGATAAAACCTGCAAAATATTTTAAATTTCTAATATTTTTCAAGCGTTTGTTGTAAATTTAGAACTTCAGCCTGGACTTGATGATTTCCTTGTCTAATAAGATCCAGTATATTGTCACCTTTGAGTATCATTCACCATCAATTTTCAGATTCTCTTGAGTTTCACTCCCTCCTCTCATCTCTGATGCAATTTAATCTCTTATCAGACACTCAAGCTGTCTCCTTTCCTCTCTCCTTCCCACTCCTCATTCCCTTGTTGCTCTTCAGCTTTAGATCAGTCACAAACACTTTGATGATATCATCTTCCTTCTGTATTCTCTGATAAAAATGTTTCTTTTATGTGCATTTCATTTTCTAATGCAGAGCAGTAATGTTCTAATTTCTGTAACATGCTCTTGCAGTTTAGGTTCATCTGCTTAATTTGACTGGAAACTATTAAACACATCAAGTGTTCCAGGGCTAGCTATTGTGAGATATGATATTATCTGCTGAGTTTTACTATGTTGTGGCACATACCTGCTTCAGACATGGAATGAACTGCTGTTTAAACCAACTCCATGTCTTTTTTTATACTACCATAATGCTCTGTCCTTTGAGCTTTTTCATTACTTTATTTTTCCATTCAGAATGTTTACAAAAAGTAGTCATTCTGCTAATGCCTTGTTATTGTTGAGAATATGTTATATCAGCAGCATTGGTGTAATGGAATGAGATCCATCCCATTACACCTCTTCAGCCTTGTCTGCCTTGTAACCATGCTAACAGGCTTTGCTGATACATCACCTTCTTCATTGATATGAACAGACCTGGGAGAAGGTCCACTTACCAGGACTTATTGCACAGTTCCAGAAAACCACCTCCTAGCTGATCAAATACGTGGGGTTACAAGAGTGGGCTGTAGGCAGCCCTGGCCTTGATGGCTTGCGGCTGTGTCCCTGGGAGGAGGGAAGGCCAGCATTGAATGCAGGTGTGGTGATTCCTACAACAAGAAGCACATGAGTAGCCCAAGGGATGCTGGGTATAAAGGGCTGTGCTGTAGGATCACAGAGCAGCAGATACTGAGCTGAGCTGGAGCTGTCTGGGTGGATGCTGAGCTGGTGCCTGTGGATGTCTGCTGCTGCTTGCTGATGCCTGCCTCTGCCTGCCACCCTCCTCTGCCACTGCCTGCCTCTGGTTGCTGATGCCTGCCACCCTGCTCTATGCTGGACTTTTTGGACTCTGATATCTGGTGCCTGTGTTTGCATGTATCGCGGCGATAACCGTCTGAGCCTTAGAAGCTCTGGAAGCCTCTGGCAGTATGAGCCTCACGGACTGCAATCCACTTGGGGGAAGTGGAAAAGCCGGCCGGCGCGTAATCCCTGGGCGGGGGTGTGCCCAGGAGAGCCGTGAGTAGCCTACGCATGTAAGTCCAGGATTGGACTGCCTTGGGCGACCGTGCCTCTGGGAAGGACGGTGAGCCGCTGTAGCTCTTGCCCAAGCAAGTCTGGGATTGGACTGCTTTATGGGTGACCGTGCCTCTGAGAGGGATGGTGAGCCGCTGTAGCTCTTGCCCATAAGGTCGGTGAGCCGCTGTAGCTCTTCCCATGCGTGATTACTGCAGATGGTGCCGCAATGTTATACTGCAAACTGTGTTGGCCTGGTGTAAGGCAATATCTGGAACTATGTTGCCCCAGTGTACGGCAACACAAATAGGAATCAATCCAGGGTGAATAAGTCAATTTATGTTCCAGTTGGACATTTAGTCTTTTTATTTAGATCATCTACACCCTTGCTGCTATTTTCAAAGTATTAAAAAAATGTGGGGATACTTCAGTGCCAATTTAAGATCCAGCCAAGAGACAGAGTGGATCTATGGTTATTTAAATTCTAAGACAGACCTATGGACAATAACCTAGTCCATGATGACTGTATTTTTTTATCAGACTGCCTTTCTTTGAGGTAGAACAGCCTTCACTTTCTCCTCAATAAAAGTAATGTGATAAAGTGTCTGTTTACATTGTGGCTACTGATTCCTATACTTCCAGTCCTTCCTTATCCATAGATATGAAGGATTCCTCAAATTTCAGATGGCTTCTGTTTTTATGCTGTGATGATCCAGTATTCTGGTTTGTCTCATTGCAAGTTGGAGTTCATTCAGGATCTGTTTCAATATCAGTGTCCCACAGGCTGGGAGAGGATACTTGGGAAGACCTGTGTTTCATATGGGATAGCTGACTGTAAATGTGGCCCTTTATGCACAGGTAGTGACCCTGACTACAGGAAGGGAGAGAGGTTCAGAAAATCATCTGCTTTTATGCATTTTTAATACACACCCTACACAGCTATATACACTGCTTCTTTACTTCATTCACCAGTGAATATAGCCCCTTTATATTCCCATCACACAATACCTAATTCCTCCTCTTTCCACCAAATGTAGTTTCTATGACACAGATTCCAAGCAAGAATTATGTCCCAAGTCTGGGGGTCTGGAATACTTACAAAAAGACCTTTTTTAAATCTACCATTTGAAAAGAAACTGTAATTCTAACTTGTGGATCTCTCTCATGACCTTTTCTCTCCAGAAGTGTTTTCTTGCTGCTACCTGCATTATCTACACACTGTCATTTCTGGAGCTGGTTAAAATTCTATAGACATGAAGTGTCAAGGGCTTCAAAAATTTCTACATATTTATGTCTCTTATTAAAAAAAAAAAAAGCTCTGAAAATGCCTAAACTAAATTATATTTTACAGAATCATGGTATGGTTTGGGTTAGAAGGTACCTTAAGGATCATGTAGTTCCAAGTCCCCTGCCATGGACAGGTACACCTTCCACTAGACCAGGTTGTTTAAAGTTTACTTCAACCTGTCCTTGAACACTTCCAGAAATGTTGCATCCACAGCTTGTCTGAACAACCCCTTCTGCTTCCTCACCACTCTCATAGTGAAGTTCTTCCTTATGCCTAATATATATCTACTTCCTTCCATTTAGGTACTAGAAGCTGCTCTCAGGTCTCCCTGGTCTTTGTAGGAGAGGTGCTCCAGCCCTCTGACCATCTTTGTGACCTCCTCTGGACTAGCTCCAACAGGTCCACATCTTTTTTCTGTTGGGGGCCTCAGAGCCAAACATAATACTTGAAGCGGGGTCTCACCAGAGCAGAGTAGAGGGGCAGAATCGCCTCTCTCGCCCTGCTGGCCACGCTGCTTTGAATGCATCCCAGGATATGACTGGTTTTATGGGCTGTGAACACACACTGCCAGGACACGTTATGTTTCTTGTCCACCAACGCTCCCAAGTCCTTTTCCCCCGGGCCCCTCTCAATGCATTCTCCACGCAGCCTGTATTTGTGTCTGGGATTGCCCTGATCCAGGTGCATGACCTGGCAATTGGCCTTGTTGAACTTCATGAGGTTCATGCAGGTCCACCTCTCAAGCCTGTCAAGGTCCCTCTGGATGGCACTCCTTCCTTCCAGTGTGTTGATTGCACCACACAGTTTGGTGTCGTCGGCAAACTTGCTGAGGGTGCACTTGATCCCACTGTCCCCGTTGCCAACAAAGATTTCTTACAAAGACATAAAAGAGATATTAACTGCTTAGGCAGATCTGTGCACACACTGTCCTCTTCCCCTTTCACTGCTACACATCATAACATTTCAGTAGAATTACAGTGATGCTGCCCTCCACAACGTCTCAGCCTGGGAACAGGGGTGCTTGGGTCCCAATGCAGTGACTCAAATAAAACCCTACTTTGGACAGTTCTGTGCGGGTAATATTCTCCTACTATTCACTCCAGTACAAAATATTAAAAGAAATGTGAACAGCAATGAACAAACAGCATATTATAGTTTGTTTTCTTTAGATCTTAAATAATTCTGTAGTTACTGTGGTGAAAATCATTACTGGATTATTATATGTTGACGAAAATTATTAGACTTTATGGCAGTGGGAAGGATACTAGATCTTGTGAAGGTTAAACATTTTGAATGGTTCAGTACGATAGTTCATGTCTTTTGAGCTTCTTTCTTCTTAAAGCATTAATTTTATGAGCTTGTTAATGTTTTTATTTTCTTTTATTATGATGTGTGATTAATCATCTGTTGGTCTGGAAAGTGAAAGCAAGCGAGGTCACCATTCAAGCTAATTGCCCTTTGACCTCCACCCTTCCTTTCTGCTATAATGCAATACAGATATTTAATTTTTCTTTTGTGAAATATGTGCATTTGAGTGAAAAATATGTTCATTTTCTTTTATCTGCATCCCTTAAGGTTTATTCACAGAAGAGGCATATTTTTGCTATAAATGTGAAATGTAGTTTCAAGGTTATAATTCTTGGATTTCTTCTTTCTCTTTCAGTGTTGCTTTGTGAATTACCCTGGATTAAATAATCTTTTTCCTCAGAGACACCCCTACAAAAAATAGAAACAAAAAAACCAAGCAGAATGAAAAAGAATCTCCATATGGATGACCTTGTACACTTTATAGATAATTGCCCCTCTGGGGCTGTATAGTTCTGAGGCATAAAACGGACTCATTCTCAAACTGTAGGAATTCTAGAGACCCTGAAGTAAAAAAAAAAAAAAAGGAAAAAAAAGAAAGAAGAAAACTCTCATCTACTATGGGCATTCAGCTGTGAAATAATTACTCCACTGACCTCGTTTTACCACTGACATCTATGAGAGCAGAGATTTATCAAGGCTGAGTGCTTCTGAAAATCTCACCTTTAGTGTCAGTGAGAAAACCTGCCCATTCCAGATTCTCACTTCACCTGATACTTTAAGGAACTACCAGGAAGCCCCCTGATAGCCCCTCCAAGGGGCAAGGAAGGGAGAACAGAAGGGAAAGGATAAGGAGACATAAGCAACCCTTTCTTTCCTGCACCTATACAGAAAAAGTTCTTCAGTAAACATGTCCCATTCTGCTTGTAAAAGTTAATCAGGTCTTTAACTTTATGTCTGAATATTATTTATGATTATTAATTCTATTTCAAACTGGTTTTAATATGTAAATTAAAGCATCACACTCTAACAAAGAACGTGGTGATGGATTTTGCTGACAGTAGTACAATGACTAAATGAATCTATCTTTTTATTACCATTTTAATAATATATTGAGCAAAACTTCTGAATACATAGTGGATCTGTCAGAGGCTTTATGTAGCAAAAGCTATCACCCTGAAGATAAAGGGCAAGACTGCCACCAGTCAAAGGAAAGTGTGGCTCTATCTTGAACACACATGAACAAGACTCTTGCTGGGTATAGTTATAAACTTACTAAAAGGATCTGGAAAAAGGAGGTAACAAAAGTTCACCTTTCCATACCCAGTGGAAAGTGGTAGTTGAGTAAATAGAATATTCTAATGTTTAAAAAATTCCAAACACTTCACAAATTCTTTGCATTTTCGTCATGAAGCATTTCAACTACATATAAAAGGCATTTCTATATAAGCAGGAGTTTCCTACTGCATACTGGTGAAGCAATATCCTTATGAATTTTAGGCGGGGTTAAGAACAAGAGCTGAGGTTGTGAAAATCCTAGTGAAACAATGGAAGAGAAAGATAACACAAATTTGATCCATAAAGGCAGGCTTCACTCATGTTAAATGTAAAACCAAGTTAAAGTTGTGCTATCTACTGCTGTTTCTGCAAGTGAATTTTCTTTTGTAAAGATATCATATATCAGAACATGATTTGTAATGGGTGTTACATGTGTTTTCACAACAAAAGTTATGAGGATATTATGAAAAGAGAACTAAGAGACCTTTGTATGGATTTTATTTTCCTTACAGCACAGTATTCCATACAGCAAAACATTTTGGCCCACTGTTCTTTAACACCATGTCATAAGGCAGAAATATTAATGCAAAACAATATTATATTAAGGTAACGATATTTAAATAGAAGTAATGTTTTAATTAGAGATTTTCACATCTTTCCAATGTCTAATCAGAAAAAATCTTTATAATAAAGATTTGCCATATTCCAGCTAGTAATATTTTATATAAATAATTCCAAAATTTATTAAAGAACAACAAGAACTGTGTTTTTTCATATTAGTCTAATACAATCCATAGAGTCAAACCCCAAGAAATATAAATGCTTAAACAAAACAGCTATATATTTCCTTGGATATAAACCTTGATTTTTCAAATTGGTCCATATTAAAATAATCTGGAAGTTTAAGTCTCCTAGGGAGTTAAGAAAAAGAATCTTATAAAGTTACATTTCTGGTCTTCTGTAAGTCTGTCTCAAGGGTTAGTTTATGTTCATTCCTCCTTCCCCTGGTCAAAATGAGCATTAATTGATATCAAATACAGTACTGCAGAAACCCAAAATATTACATAAATGCAGAAAGGGACATTGATAAATGGACTCATTTTTATAACCTGCAGTGCACTATTGAGTGGCTTTAGGGTGGCCCATTCTCTATATTGGTTTCCCTTGCTCACTTTTATAAAATATTTTTGTTGCACACATATGAATTAATTGTCATTGCTTTTCTGGTTTCATTTACTCATCCAGTGGTTTGAAAGTCTCCAAAGGTATTGCAATATCTGTTTTTAAAGACTGTCAACACTTCTAAATGCCATTTTACAAGTTATGCTTTTGGGTCTCCTGACAAAAATATATAGTAGTTTTTAATCTACATATTAGGAGAGTATTATTTGTTTCTTAAGTCACAAATCAGGGTCTATTCTTTATATAGCCTACGTATACTGTTCCAATTCTATTCCCTCAGCCATGTTATTTACTTCTGCAGACATCATTTCAATCTTATCTTTTGTAGAGGTCATTGGCAGTGGCAGCTTATCACTTCTGGCGTGAATTTGTTTGCACATGTCTAATGGAGTGCTCGTCTTCTGCAAATTTCAGTGGAGGGTCTTCTAAACACAGACGTCTCAGACATGACAATTCTGGTTATGAAGTGTTGGTTTGGTTTGAAAGCACTAGTTTTCTTTAGTTTTGATTGGTATTTCAGCACAATTCAGTCTGAAGACACTATCAGTGAACCAGCAAATTGTATTTTTGCAGCACCCAAGCACACTACTATGTGAGACAGGTAGGTCCACAACAGACAGATCTGATCCCTTTTTTTTGTGCAGAGCAAGCAAACAGTGTGTGTTCAAGTGAGAAAGAAATTAATTCTAACAATAACACCAGAAACTGTTCCTACTTCAGGTCTCTATACCCTGTTTGGTATTCTGTGGCGAATTTTATGTGTAGCTAGGGTGGCACTTTGCATGTGAACTTAGACACACAAAACCACACTGACATTTCTTATCTGTTTCCTATGCACATATATATTTGTGTAGCTGAATTAAAATGCATAAAAATTACACAATGTATTTCATGCACATTAGCTGTGCTGATAAAAAAAAATAGCTGAGCATCATTCTGAATATAATGGGAGCTAGAAGCAGTCCCCCAAGATAGATGCAATACGTCCATCAGGTAATTGATGCTATGTCGTGAAGGCAGAAGTTCCTGCATTTGCTGAATTCTAATTTACTGTCAGTGTTTTGTTTCTGTTAATGCTTCTTGAGTATGCTTTTCACATCTACCCCAAAGAAAAGGGAGATGCTAATTTAAGGAATGACAAACTGCCATTCAGCTGATCACTGACACTGTGGTCTCCGTGATTCTGTCTTCCTAATTCCTACTGAGTTCAAAACCCAGGGGAACCTCGGATCACTGCCTATCATAGAAGGAAGGTGCCCAGCTTGCTCTTCATTCAGCACTGGTTTCTCTTGTTCAGCGAAAACTGTAATCAAAGCATTCCCATCCATGGAAGATACATCTACTCAGTTGTTGCTTCTCCTTGGTCAGCTGTTTCTGCAAAGGAAGCAGTTCCCCATTCCTATGAAATTCCTGTAGGTTCTGTTGAATACATTAGCTTACACTAGCTAGGTCTTTACTACAGAACTACTACATCAGTCAGCTAAACATTCACATAGATGAAATTGTAATACAGTCCCGAGCTTATTTTACTGAGTAAGATGGTTTTGCTCAATTCTTCTTGTCTGACAGTGTTTACCAGTGTTTCTTTTCTGATCTTCTTGGTATTATACCCTTTGTTGGTTTTGTTGAAGTTTATTAACAAAAAAATTCTGTAATTCTTAGCTCCGTTTACCTTAAATATCAAAGACAACAGAGTGAATTCTTCAAACAGTAACAATTGTTTTCTACATGAGGAACTTGAACATAGAGATAAAATTAGCTCAAAAAGACTAGACCATAAATTTCATTTTATTTTTATTAAATTTTAGTAACTTTTTCCCCCTTTTCATTTGAAAAATACGTTTAAAATTTAATTTAATTCTATTGTTAACATTTTAATGTTTTGATTCAACTTTCACTCAAATCCAAAGAAGGTTGGTAAAAAAAATCTTCAACTAATATAAAAAATATCATAGCTTATTTCTTCATATTTCTTAATTTTTATGTTCAGTCTGATGTTACTCTGCTAACATGTAGAATTAACCCAGATTTATGCCCTTAAGCAAAGAAGAAAAAGACACATTTTAATCTGATAACTGAAATTTTTCACATGCATAAAAATATGAACTTGAAAAATGCTTTTATGTAATTAGTAATTTTAGATAGGTGTAAAAGAATGTAAGAAAATCCCGAAATCTTTTGAACAAAACAAAACAAAATCTGTTCGGCCTGTTGAGGTCCTTCTGAAGGGCTGCACAGCCCTCTGGGGTATCGGCCATTCCTCCAAGCTTTGTGTTTTCAGTGAACTTGCTGAGGAGGCATCTCCCCTTCATCCAAGTCACTGATGAATAAGTTATACTGGGCCCAGTATTGAACCTTGGGGGACACTGCTTGTGACAGACATGTGTCACTGATTTTACCCTCTGGGATCTGCCATTCAGCCAGTTGTCAATCCACTTCATTGTCCACTCATCCAGTCCACACTTCCTGAGTTTGCCTGCGAGGATGTTGTGAGAGACAGCGTCAAAATCCTTGCTGAAGGCAAGGTAGACAATATCCACTGCTCTCCCTTTACCCATCCAGGTACTTGTTTCATCGTAGAAAGCAGTCTGGTTGGTCAAGTATGATTCATCTTTAGGGAATCCATTCTTATGACTCCTGATCACCTTCTTGTCATCCATGTGGGTAGAGATGGCCTCTATAATGAGGCATTCCATCACCTCTCCAGGGATTGAGGTGAGGCTGGCCAGCTAGTAAGTTCCGGGGTCCTCCTTCTTGTCCTTTCTGAAGACTGGAGTGAGATTTTATTTATTCCAGTCCTTGGACACCTCTCTTGATCCCCAAGACCTTTCAATGATGATCATGTGTGGCCTAGCTCTGGTGTCCACCAGCTCTCTCAGCACTCATGGATGCATTCCAACAGGGCCCATGGACTTGTGGATGCCAAGCTTGCCTGCTCATAATTGCTGTCTGATATCTCAGGCTGGTCATGCTAGAGCACAAAGCTCCTCATGTGCCTAAGGAGCCTATAGTCTCTTTTAACACAATTTTGAGAACTAAGTGTCTAAAACTAGCCGTGTAACTAAAGTATGTCATTTTGGGTCTGAGAGACTTTAAATAAACAGGGAACGCCTCTGTAGAAATCCAACCTTTTGATGCTGGGCCATTGAGAATCTAGGAATCCAACTCAATTGAACAAAGAGAATGAAATGAGGGTGAACTTAATGCTGACATGGGCATTGAGAGAGGGGACTAGAAACCTAAGGAGGAACCCCCCATCTTCTTTAGTGATATGCAGTTCTGTGCAAACAAACAGCACAAAGGAGTGTAAAACAGAGGGTTAAAATAATTTTCACACTTGCAGCCATCAAGCTGGCTTGCACCTCAGATCTCCTTTAAGAAAAGTCTCTTTGGCACAATGAAACTTTTGTTTGCAAACTCCTTAGCACTATAGGGATGCCAGTATTACATTGTGAAAACAAGTACCCAATATGAAAAAGACAGTCCAATTACTTAGTGTTGGCTAGAAACCTGAGATGAAAATAGCACTGCCTCTTCTTTTTTTCTCCTCCAAGATAGAATCTGGGTCATATATTAATTCAAACAGTGAATGTCTTATCTTCTGTATCAATTAAGTTTATGTAATAGGAAAGGGTTTAAAATTTCGACTTTCAATTATTAATAAAATATATGTATTTAGATGTTGATATTGATGAATGGAGATTGGTAAAATAAGTATCTAGATGGATGTTGATGGGAAAACATTTGTTATACACGATTGTAGTCAGTTATACATAAAATTAATTCTACCAACTCTTAAAGGCCTTTGAAAGGATGTATTAAAATCAATTTCTTTAACCAAATTAGATCAGGAAAATTGGCCCAAAGAGAAGAAACAGTGCCCTTGTGGGATATATTTGCATAGCAATATTGGTTAATATTTACTGTCTTCTATGAATAAGCTACAAGAAGAGGCCTGGCATTTCACAGAGTTGTGACATAATCCTGTGTTTGAAATTTAGGACATAAATCTATTTCATTTTAAACTAGACCTCTGCAGCATTTATTATTTCTGTGAAGAAAACTGTCTCTCTCTCTCCCCCATCTTTTTTTTGGTGTTTATTTTTACTATTTTTGTTAGTGGCCCTATTCAAAGAAGCTTCTTAATGCTGCAGTGTGTCCTTCTCAACTGCAATTATGGAACAAACAGGCAAGTCTGAAGATGATAACCCTCAAGCTGCTTGCATCCATATAACCTCTAATAGACCAGAAGTGTTTTGCAACACTGCTGTTAGTGATACGGTGTGCCTTTGTTTTTGTAATAGGTTCATATTGAATAGGGTCACTGGAAATATCCAAGTACACCAAATTGTATCAGACACTTGGCAACAGACATTGAGTACAAAAGGAGTTTTGGCCTTTGGTCTACAGATACCTGGGACTCCATGAAAGATTTGTGAGGTACTGTTGTGGTTTAACCCCAGTAGGCAGCTCAGTCCCACATAAATGCTCGCTCTTCTTCAGCTGGATGAGCAAGAGAATTGGAAAGGTGAAAGTGAAAGAAATCATGGGCTGATTTAAAGACAATTTAATAGGTTAAGCAGAAGCTGTGTATGCAGGCATAGCAAAACAAGGAATTCATTCACCACTTCCCATGGATAGGTAGGTGTTCAGCCATCCCCAGGAAAGCAGGGCTCCAATAGGCAGAACAGTCACTCGGGAAGACAAACACCATTACTCTGAACATCACCCCTTGCCTCTTCTTCCCCCATCTCTATATAATGAACATGATGCTATATGAGTTGGCATGTCCCTTGGGTCAGTTTGGGTCAGCTGTCCCATCTATGCCCCCTTCTCTCGTGCAAGAAATTTCCCACTTTCTAGCTGGATGGAGTGAGAAATGGAAAAGGCCTTGACACAGTGCAGGAACTGCTCAGCAACAGCTGAAATATCTCTGTGTTATCAGCCCTGGTTTACTCACAAATCCAAAACGTAGCACCAAAGAAGTTACTATGAGGAAAATTACCTCTATCTCAGACAAAAGTAGAGCAGAAATTACATATTAAAGTAGTAAAGATCAAAAGTAAACCAACTACAAATTCAATATACGGGGATCTGCTGCCTTATAGGAAATGTTTTAGGTGTTTTCACACCAGAAAAGGTTGAAACCCAGTAACCTAGGTCACAGAGTTTTTGCCATCACTCATTCAATTTAATATCTGATTAAACTGCAAATGTTTATGTTTTTACCATATTATGTAATTTATTACAATTAACTGATGTACTATCAATGCTACTTTCTAACCGTTTTCAGTTAAATCCTCAGTACTCTTTCCCATGGGTAGAAGATTCGAATACATAAAATTTAACAGTATCTTCTGAATTACGAATTCTTTTCAATGGCTAAAATGTGAACTTCCAACGTCTAAATACATGAACTGCAAGATTTGAAATAACTTTTATTCACAAATTCACAAAGTTCAGAAAAATTTCTGACGTGAATTTGAGCTGTTCATTTTATTTAGCACAGTTAGGGTGCAGAAGTCTATTTAATATTAGCACCCTAATGTGGAGATCAAAGGCATTGAAAAGTTTTTGGATCAAAGACTAGATTTAACCTTTGAAAGTTTATCACCTTGAAAACCTCAGCTTCCATTACAAATTACAATTTTCTTGTTTTCGAGTGTCACAAAACTTTTCCAGTGTTATCATTGAAAAAAGAGTTTACATTTGGTTGCCTCCCACCCCCAGTAAAACATGAGTTCTGGGCTTATTGCTGTGCTTTTTCTTTTCAGTTTGCTTTGTTTGGGTTTTTCGTTTGTTCCTTATCCACCCTCCCCCCCCCCCAAAAAAAAAAAAAAAAAGAAAAAAAAAGAAAAAGGAAGGATAACCCACAGAAATTAAAAGAGAAATCATTAAGACAGAAGATCATGGTCACATCATTGTTTTGCAGTTTTCTGGGCCTGCAGGCACTTTCTGACCCTGCACAGAAAAGATGTTTTCTAATTCCAAATTCACTGTTAATTTTAGAATTGGTTAATAATGCTGTCAAAACTCTGTAGGTTAATCAAGCTATCTCTCCTAGAGGCTCGAAGCTAATCTTGCTGCCTGCTTCATGAGGAGAGTTCAATTGTATCCTTTCTAGGACCATTGGCTAGTTTCAAAATTCAGCAACTGAAGCTATTCTGTTCAGTTACATTACCCTGCTCTTACTCCTCAGAGTTCTGTTCTCTTAGCAAAAAAGTGGATGAAGAAACATGTTTTCAAGCAATATTTTTACCTTCTTTCTCGTCTCCAATAAAATGCATTTTAAAATTTACTGATATTATAAGATTTGCAATCCTGTGAGAGGTAAGAGTAAGCACAGGTAAAATAGGAGGGATCTTACAAAAATCCTTGAAAGTAGAAGAGGTTAAAGAGACAGCTATAAGACCAAGAGGAATAACATGTGGAGGGAAGAGAAGTGAGCATGATTTTTCCCCCTCAGTTAAGAACTTTCAGAAAAATACATGCTGTAGTGTTTATTTTATGAGCTTGCCTTTCATTCATCTGAGTCATACCACCATTCCAATTGTTAGGTACACATATATGTGAAAATGTTTTTAGTTTCATATTTACTTATGTGAGAAATTTTGTGACTTACTGTTTAAAATGAAAATTAAATACTACGTGTGTTCTTGTTAACTGTAACAATGTTTCATACAGTCATTAAGATTTTTGCGTCTATGTTGTAAAGTTGCTCCTTCCCTTTACAAGATGCATACAAAAATCTCACAAAATGCAGAATATTTGCATTAGAGCAATCAATTCTGTACACGATTTACACAGACTTAAAGCTAAGTGTATTCTAGATATTCAGCATTAAATATGCTTTAAAACTAACCGACATAGACCACAGAGCACATATAGTTTTGTAAAAAGTCCTCTTCCTCCTTCAGCCTAGGAATTCAGTAAGAAGTTAAAAATGTATCAAGAGACATGAGGGTGAGTGAAAATGATGATGGTACAACAGACATGAGGATAATCCTATCATACTTTTTGGAGAGTGGGAGTTTCTCATGCTTTGGAAATTTCTTATTTTTCAAGGATTTGGCTCTTTTATTTCTGTTTAACAGTCATGACAGTTTCTAGTTTATTGATGAAAAATAGATGTGAAATAAACTGAATTTCACTCTCATTTCTTTCTCCATGTTCCTTAGGGATTCTGAAACTATCCACACTGGATGTTCTTGAAGTATAAGAAAAAGAAGCTGTCTGATTACTATCCATAAAAAGCATATTATGGCCTTTTCTTTTTATAAACTTTAGTTGTTAGTGTTAAAATACAAACCTTATTCCATTCTGAAATTAACACTTAGTTTTTTTTTTCCCCTCTTTATATCTCTGGTAGTCAGATTAAAATGTTCTCTACTGTGGTATCACTAGGAAAAAAGCACCTCTTCTCTCATAACTGCTTGGAAAAGATGAGACTAGCAACTGAATAACACTCCTGTGATCACCAAGCAATAAGCACATTTAAAAAGCAAATAAAATAAGCTTCTGTGTAAAGTAACAATACAAAGATGAGAGCAAAAAAAAAAGTATTATGTAAATCCCTTTTTGCAAACCACTTGCATGTGATTCCTAACTCATATTATGAGAAGCACAACCCAGCAGGCAAAGTCATAAGCATACAACTTGGTGACTGTTTTCTATTTACTGGAACACTATGGGTTTAAAGGTTCAGATGAAATGTGAAACTTGTGTTCAAGCTCAATGAGGAAAGGCTGAAAAAAAGAGGAAACAAGCTGAAAGCAAGAATGCAAATGAACACAGACAAGATTAGGTAAAATGAAAATTGAATATAGAAAATCAGTGTTGAACAGCAGGAGAAAAAAAAAAAAACAAACAAAAACAAGAGGGAAAAGCATAACAGAAGCTTGTACTCCTGTGGTCTAATTAAATGTGACATGACACTCCAGAATTAAAACACACTCCAGAATTAATTCCTGAGGCTTTTTCTAGATTAGTAAACTAAACAATATCAGGGTAAACACTTGAATACTGCCATGCAAGCATTTACACTAGCAAATCAATAGCAGATCCTCTGCCATACTTCTGGGTTTGGCTAGAGCACGCTGAGGCTGGGGTGAGCCAAAGCCAAGGGCTGCTCCTGCCAGTCCTGCAGAAGGGCTATCCTCTTTCTGGAAGGGAAAAGCAGGGGAGAGTCCAAAGAGATCTCAGCTACCTGGGTACAAATAGTGTTTTGCTACTTGCACTCAAGAGAAAACTATGGCCTCTAGAAAATTTTGTTTATTAGAAAGACATATTCAGAGTTCGTTCAGCATGCTTTAAGAACCTAAATTACTCAACCCTCTGCCCCTAAACTAACAGACAACTGGCTTTATATGACTGTGAGAAATCTCAGGGAAGCAACTGGAAAAGCTTGCATTTCACATCTCTTTAATAATATTCCCTTATATTTTGTAAATTGGTGTTAGTGTTTTTAGGAGTTTATTCAGGGATTGAAGACAGCATAGTCCCTCCATATTACAGGTTCTGACTTTGCCAAATTTTGATTATGCCAAGTTATTATTTATTTCTATACATCATCTGTGAAGCAATACTCTATTAACTACTAATAATCTATTTTTATCTAGAATCAGTATTTTCATGATGTGCATTATAGTTTTCAGCATTATTGATGCCAATATTACTAATGCCTATTCTGATGTTCTGATCTTAGCACAAGTAATATTTGTATGGTGTACGGAATCATAGAAAGTTTTGAGTTGAAGCGGACCTTGAAGACTATTTATGTTAGTAAAAAGCACTGCCTGCATCACAGTTCTTTGCTAATGGTAAGGAAAAATGTTACAGATGTAATGGAACATACAATGCCTAGAAATTCACAGCTCAGAATGCTGCCCCTGATCTTCTGCCTTAATGTGGTGAGAAAGACAAATGAGATGCTTGATGGAAATATCCATATATTTATGATTTATAACAGGAGCTGCTTTGGAATTTTGAAATTGTGTGATTTTATCATTCAGTGCTTGTTAATTTAAATGTTAATCCTAATTTATTAGGCCACTTTGGAAATCTTATCCACAAAATACAACAGAACACTTGTAAAACATCTATAAAATTGGGATTTCTTTGTCTCATTTTGCATTCACCTTTGTTACGCTTTAATGCTATTTTAATCTTTCTCATTATACGTAAAATACAGAGAGTTATTTAGAAACAATGAATACATGAAAATGTTTAAATCCTTCATTATCTTTTCATAAAACAGTTTATTCTTCCTGTAAACACTGAAACATAAGCAAGACTTAAAAATCCAGATTTCCACAGTACTGGGCCATTTCACTAGCTAACTTCAACAACAAATGTAAGCCGCAGATGGACCAGATTCTGTTCAAAAGTAAGAAAGAATGCTGCAGGAATTTTTTTCTCTTAACAGGACCTGTGCTGGGTCCAACATAGTGTGGAATAATAGAGAGCTCCAAGTGTGTCATCTGAGGAAGGGGAAGCTACAGAGAAACTATGGTTTTTTTCATACTGCCCACTGTTGAGTTTCATCCTCACTTTCTTATTTTAGCCAAATAATAATATTAATTATGAAAATTAAAGTTCTAGTTGTATGTTGCTATGGTAATCTTGTAAAACAAAAACTCAGGAATGCAACCAAAATCTTGCAATAATGATTTGTATACAACACTATTTTCAGGTGGATACAATCTGCTAGAGATGGCAATTGTTGCAGCAAATAAAGGTGGGCTGCAAATTATTTCTGTTAACAGATTCAATAACATATATAGTAATACGGTATTTGAACTATCTAAAACTATAAACATACATTCATCTAAAAGGCATGAAGCCATAACATGTTAAAAAAATAAGATCATGTACAGCAGATTGATCAGTGTTCATTGGGATATATTTAGAAATTCGAAACTTTAATAAATTTACCTGCTGTAATTTCTATGCCATTTCCTAATATTGTAGATATGTAAGTATACTAATAGCTTTGAATTCTGTAAAAGACACTGAACAGGAGCAGAATATATAAACTATGTAGAAATTAGAAAACACTTATTCAAATGAGTATGTTTTGTAACTGTGTATTTAGCCCTTGTCCACGTAGGGGTACAAATTTCCTGAATAAATACAGTTACTAAAGAAATAACATGTAATTCACATGTGTACTTGTAAAATGAGTTCGTATTCTACCAAAAGGGCAACAAATGAGAAAAATGAGAGTAAGTAGAAGAATGGGCAATTTATGAATCAAAAATATGCTATAAAATATTTAAGGAGAGAAAATAGTACCATAGCTACGCTGCATAAAGCTGGTATATTTACAGAATTATCACTGAAGATTGTTGCTGCATTTTATACTGAGTCAGTTACTCAGGCCAAATACTGCACTATCCATATTTCAATTCCTTCCATGTGTAAAGCTGTTTTGTCATATTGCCATGAAATATTTGAAAATTAATGAAAGCAAGCTACCTAGTTCTGCATGCCACAGCTCAGTACCTTACAAAGACAACAGAAGGATAAAAAAAAGCAAAGTCTGAAAACACTTTTTAATGAATTCTGCTAATCTCAGTATGAACCATTCAAATGCTCATAAATCCAACATCTGTGCATTTCTAAAATAAAAAAAAGACAACATAAATATTATGAAGCATATTTTTTCTATATTTTAAAATAAATTTGCCTACTAATGGCCAGTGATTACAAGCTCAACCATATTGCGTTTTTAGAGGCAAAACTCCCCTAGGAGAGTCGTAGGGGAGCTTTAAAAAAATTGCTGTAGGGCAGAGAGATCTTAAGTGGTGGCTAGTAGGAAATCTATGTTGGAAATCATAACTAAAAACAGTTTTAAGTATATAGAAGATAAGCTAATAAACACTGGGGAAGAGCTCATGAATATATGAGAATGAGATGTACAGATCCTTAGGGGCAGCAGGACACGTTTGCTAGCAGACATCGAAGGAAGAGCTTGTAAGGAAAAGAAACCTGTTTCTAGGTGTGCTGCCAGCAACATCGCTGATAAAATAACTAGAAACAATTAAAACCAGTGGGAGGAGTGTCATGTATTAGCCCAAATCTCAAAGTAATTAGGAGATGGCCTCTGAGCAACAGTGGTGCTTTAGGCGAAGTAGGAGAAATATGTGATTTTAAGGTCTTTTTACCCATTCTGTGATAATTCAGACCTTTAGAAAAAGACTCTGAAGCCCAAATATTCTTCATTATCCTCATAAGTGAAATTAGATTTTGGCCCAATTTTTTTTTGACTGAAGTGGAGGTTGAACCAGAGAGACTCCACAGATCCCTTCCAACTAAGTCTCCCTGTGATCTGATGATTTCATGTTTTTTAATAACCTGACACCTGGAACGACCATGCTGTCCTACTTTTTCAGGTGTGAATTTCTTCAGCCAAATATTGAGCAAAGAAGAGTCCAATTATTTAAATTTTCTTGTATAGAGTAATTGTCTTTAAAAATATAGAAGTCCAAAGGGAAAATACAAATGCTGGAAAAAAAGAGAGATTGTACATATACAGCAGCAAAAGTGATGTGACAGCTTATATTGTACTGAGTACAGGGACAATCCTGGGCTTATTATGTAAAGGTGCTGTGCAGCTGCCAGCAGGCATGATGTCATTTTGCAGGCAGTCACCAAGGTCACTGAATTCAGAGAGTTTTGTTAGCCAACTTTCACTCCTTTCAATGATAACACACTCCTTTCAGACAGGAATGCAATTAAAATCTCTTCATTTAAAAATAGTGAAATAGCACACTCTGCTTTCTGAGGTACCCAGAAAGACTGGAACAGAAACATGCCAGGAGAAATAAGCAGAGTTTGTCTGGAGTAGTGCAGAGAGTGGAGTGACTGATTTGTAGGACTGCATGTCTGCAAATAACAACCTGAAAGATAAGAGAGAGAGGCAAAAGAATGGAGAAAGCCAAGCAAAAATAAGAATCATGAGTGACAGTGGTCCAAAAGGAAGAAGACAAAGATTGATATATGTGGTCTTGAGAAAGACTGGAAATGAGGTTGTGAAAGAAATGAAACCCCTTGGAGTGTGTTCTTTCTGTGCCCAGGACAGCAGAACTGTTCCATGCTGCTGTGAGTGAAAAGTGAAGTACTGTTGCAGTTCCACCTCATCGTTGCATTCAACTGAAATTTCCAATATGCTCTTAATAAAGCTGCATTCTAATTATACTCAAATGTAGAATTGAACTCATTTTGGTACGAGGACTTTTACTCATTTTTGATTTCTATTTTGTGAAAGTCTCCTTGTATTGGCAAGACCTTGTAAACACGGTATCTATCATAAATGAGAAACCCACAACTTAACCTTTGCAGCATCTTGCCATGATCTCTGACATTTTCTCTTTCAAGGGAGAATTATGCAGAGAGTATATATTTTATTTCAGTGGTATTCAAACTGTAGTCCGTGCTTGTCTCTGGACACTGAACTGTTTCTAAGTGCTCTAATTAATGTAAATAAAAAAAGCAGATTTTGAATCATAGAATCATTCAATTTTTACAGTTGAAAAAGGTCTCTAAGATTATCAAGTTCAACCATTGACCTAGCAACACTGTGCTCACCACTAAACCATATCTGCAAGTGGCACAATAACAAACCTTTTGAACAGTTCCAGGGGTGGTGATTCCACCATATTTAATTTACTATATTCCAGACTTCTGTACTTAAAAATTATTTAGTTCTATAAAATAAAGTTTTGAAAAGAAGTGCTCTAACTTTAGTATATGATTTTACAAATATGGCTTTCGTTGAACTTACTGGAAATCTTCAATAAATTTGCCAGAAATTAATATATGAGAGAACTCTTCACTAGGCATATTTTAGTCTGTATTTTACTATATTTTGCCCTATTTAAATACCTACAGTGGTTCCTCTTAATAATCTGCAATTTTATTAGTGATCTCTGCTACATATTTCAACAGATAGATTTAACAGGAGAAAGGAAAATTGTGAATTAAATATTTACTTCCATTGTTTACTAGTATTGTCTTTTATAGGTCTTGAAAACATGCTAAGGTTCTTTGATCTAAACATTAGAATCTTATATTTCAATAAAATAAAAAGATAAAAAACTTGAAATGGAAGGAGTATGAAGAAAAAGGTTATATAATATTTTGTATAAGTGTACCCATGTACAGCACAGATATTTCTCTTTCTGAATTCTTGTTTTCTTTTCATTTTAAGCTTTCAATACTGAAGTATATTTACCATCTCCCTATGTGTTTCTCTGGAGCACCTACCTCACTACAATTTGACCATGGCCATCAAAATGGGTGTCTAGTCACTTTTCCATTACAAATATTAAATAAATATATGCACACACAGTCATGTCTCAGTTATGGCATAGGAGACAACACAAAATCACTTTCTCCTTCTTTTGTTGCTAATCTGGTTAACGTAAACCCTTCTTCTTCATCAATCCTGCCCACTACTGTGGCACAGGAAGGTTTAAACTTTAAGGTAAGTATTTACATTATCCTTTCAAAAGAAAGGGGACTGTATCAAACACATCTCTAAATACAGAGCACTGAAGTATTCCCTGCAGACCTTGAAAATATAGTGCATACTCTCAGGATTAATGACAAAATAAATGTTGGCTGGAACCCAAATTTAACTAATTTAGGCACCTTACTTGTCAACTATATTGATCGTCATTTCATCTCATTTTTGCCATCCAAAAGTTAGATTGTATTCTCACCTGGATTCTCATACTTTCAGTGCAGAGAGAAAGACAACCTTGAGAAGGCTAATTATTTTCCATATCTTACGTGTCCATCAGTATTGGATGAATTTGATTATGTAGGACTACCTGTGATCGTGGCCTTTCATACGTAAAATCATTTTAATTTCTAAAGCCTAGATTTTTGTTTCTCTTACACAGCATCTCAAGTAGCCTCTGACTCCTGTTCTTACAGTGGCATCTGGAAAGAAGAGGAAATGTTAGACACTGTACAGTCATATAGCAAGAGGCGGTACTGACAGAGCTTGCATTTCAAACAGGCAACACCAAAAAAAATGCAGAGAGAGATACTTCTGTTAGCGACTGTGGCAAGGCACAAAATTCAGAGAAGGGCAACAAGAAAGATAAAAGTTACAGAAAAGATTTGATAGATAGGATGACTACATGGAAAAGGTCACTTCAGTCTGGGAGAGTCATCTGAGCGCAAATACTTGGATTCTGAGTAGCAAGGATAGATGAATGAGGTATAATTGCTTTCAAAAGGAAACAGGGTTATTTTACAAAAGAAATGACTCTGAAGCAATAGTAAATACAAAGACATTAAACATAACAGAATCAGCTGAGTTGTAAGGGACCCTCAAGGATCATTGGGTCCAACTGCTGACCCTTCACAGGACAGCCCCAAGAGTCACACCATGTGCCTGAGAACATTGTCCAAATGCTTCTTGTACTCCGTCAGGCTTGGTGCTGTGACCACTTCCCTGTGGGGCCTGTTCCAGTCCCCAGCCACCCTCTGGGTGAACCTTTTTCACTCAGATAAAATATCCAACCTAAACCTCCCCTGACATAGATTCAGGCCATTCCCTCGGGTCCTGTCACTGGTCACCACAGAGAAGAGATCAGTGCCTGCCCCTCCTCTTCCCCTCATGAGGAAGTTGTAACTGCAATGAGGTCTCTCCTCAGTCTCCTCCAGGCTGAACAGCCCAAGTGATCTCAGCTGCTCTCTAATAGTTTAATCTTTCTTATATTGCACACAGGACTCAAGTGCAGAGCACAGCAGGACAATCCCCTCCCCTGCCCGGCTGGTGATGCTGTGCCTGATGCCCCCCAGGACACTCTTGGCCCTCCTGGCTCCAGGGCACTGCTGGCTCATGTTCAACTTGCCATTGACCAGGACCCCCAGGCCCCTTTCCACAGCACTGCTTTCCAGCATCTCATACGCCAGTATACCCAGGGTTGCCCCATCCCAGGTGCATAATCTGGCACTTCCCCTTTTTCAACTTCATACAGCTGTTGATTGCCCAGCCCTCTAAATTGTTGGGGTCTCCCCACAGACTTGAAAAACTCCAGAAATTTGCTTTGCAAATGGTTTATGCTGGGAGACTGGGATAAATATACTTGATTCTTGCTAGCTGTCTCAGAAAGGCCACCCTCAGACATAGGTTTCCCTGCTCAAGCATGTTTGAGTATTCAGATATTCTTCCTCCCTAACTTGCATATACCCAGAGGGAACACTGACAACCTGGGGAAAAAAAGGAGCACAAAGGGATCTGCAATTCCACACAGCCTCAAATTACAAAGTTAATATCAACTATTCATAATAATTAAATTATTTCCCAGCCTGAAAATCAAATATAAACCAACTTGGGCATTAATTACAAGATCAGTCATCCTGATCTGAAAATGCACCCTCAGTCAGTTCCCAGAAAACACTGAAGTGTCGATCCGCTGGAGAATAGGAAGACTCTACAGAGGGATTTGGATGCGCTGGATTGGTGGGCTGAGGCCAGTGATACGAGGTTCAACAAGGTGAAATGCCAGGTCCTGCCCTTGGGTCACAACAACACCAAGTAGTGCTACAGGCAGGGGGAGGAGTGGCTGGAAACCTACCCAGTGGAAATGGACATGGAGGTGCTGCTCAACAGTAGCTAAACATGAGCCAGCAGTGAGCCCAGGCGGCCAAGAAGTCCAGGGACATCCTGACCTGTGTCAGCCATAGCATGGCCAGCAGGACTAAGGAAATTATTATCCCTCTGTAGTCAGCACTGGTGAGGCCACACCTTGAGTGCTGTGTCCAATTCTGGGCCCCTCACTACAAGAAAGACACTGAGGTCCTGGAGCGTGTCCAGAGAAGGGCAATGGAGCTGGTGAAGGGTCTAGAGAGTGAGTCATATGAGGAGTGGCTGAGGGAGCTGGGGTTGGTTAGCCTGGAGAAAAGAAGGCTCAGACGAGACCTTATCACTCTCTACAACTGCCTGAAAGGAGATTGGAGCCAGGTGGGGCTTCTTCTCCCAGGCAGCCAGTGACAGGACAAGAGGAAATGGCCTCAAGCTGTGCCAAGGGAGGTTTAGACTGGGCATCAGGAAGAATTTCTTGAAAAGGAGGTTAAGCATTGGAACCGGCTGCCCAGTTATGTGGTGGAGTCACAATCCCTGGAAATGTTCAAGAAATGACCAGATGTTTCAAACTACCGTAGCTTAGTGCTATGGTTTAGTTGATATGGTGCTGTTTGGTCAAGGGTTGGACTCCATGATCTTGGAGGTAATTTCCAGTCTTAATGATTCAATGATTCTGTGAGACAGAAGACAGCTTGGAAACCAGAAAATTACAGTGTGCCTGCTCAGTCTCCCCCAGTCATGCTTTTTGAGAGTAAGATGTCTGTTTGCACTTATTTTATTCTCTCTGAGGAGAGTAATTTGCTCCTTAGAATGACTTTTAGGACACTAGCTCACCAGGTGCACCTGGAGAAGGAAACCACATGCACATGGCATTAACTACTGCGTAATCTCTGGTCCTGGAGCTGTAAGTGGATGTTTTCCAGGAATCAGCATCCCTCAGCTTAGCTCATATTTTGGTAGCAAGCCTAAACAGCAAGAAACTTCTGTCATGTGTGTTTCATGTCAAGACTGCTCTGTGCATAGGAAGTGAAATCTGTCACAATCCATGCTTATGCTCTCTGTAGGGTGCAGACTCTGGAGAACACTATTTTTCCTTCTGGGTAAAGATTTCCTGGCCAGGAGATATACTGGCATCATTCCAAAATGCAGCCTTAGAGCAAAGTAATATGTATGCACAGAGGGGAATTGCTGACTAGGTAACAAACCAAGCTACTTTATCTTTTCAGGTGTGGCTACTTTTTAATTGTATAATTATTCTTAAAAGTATAGTACAATAGAACAATCATATTTTCAATGCTTTAAAGCAGAATGATTTTGAAATAAAAGAAAGTAGAAATGGGTTGGAAAAAAAATTAATATTAATCTAATGTAATGAAATAATCTAATAAATTAATCTAATGCTATTATGAAATACAGCGTTATTATGTGTACATGACAGAAATGTTCACGTTTATAAAAAAATATACACATAAGTATACCTATTTATAGAAAAATATAGAATATCAATATACGTTTGAATAAAATCAGGACAAAGTGTGTCAATCCGGCTAAAAAAGAAATAAACAAATCAACCAAACAAACCCAAAAATCCACCAAGGTAAAATGTTGTAAAAGGCAATGAAGTATAATGAGATTATTCAAAGTAAACATGTTTTGGCAATATACTGCTTTCCCTAAATCAATCTTTACAACAGGCAGTGATTATCAAATTAATACGGTTAACACTCCTTACCAATTTGTGGATTTAACATTGTTAACTGAAGCCAAACCAATTAGTACACACTGCCTTTTAGATATCACTAGATTAGACTGTTTCATGGTACCAAAATACAGAGGAAGCATATGCTGCACACATAAAAGTATTTTGCTTGGCTTTGTGAAAAGTAATGAGATGAATAGTATCTTTTGTGTTGTTTAGTGATACCTTTAATTTGGATTCTGAAAATAGAATCTTCATGAATGGTTCCCTTGTTGGGTGCTTTCTTTTGCTGCTGTCATTGGAAGGGGTTCCTGTCGAATGCACTTTGGGCTAATGAACCAACATAACTTGTAGATACTAAGAGTCTGAAAGTGGCTGTAGGCAATTTCTCTTTTGTGTTTTTTCCTTTTTTTTTTTTTTTGTTCTGTTTTATATTTTTTGAAAGACTGAGCAATGCTACAGACTAATAGTTTATGGCAGTCAGCTAATGAGTTGAAACTTCAGCGAGATAGAAGGCACACACAATGGAAATGTGTGAAAAATTGAAATGACAAGGTTGTTAAGGTAACTCTATCTTGGTTATGTATTTTTGAAGCTTATTATAATGCAGTGAAATGAAAACTTAATAAACTTATCTAGTCATTATGAAGAAAAAAAAGACATCTTTTTGAACTGCAAGATGCACGGATTTGCTGTTGCAATTGTATTGTAATGGAAATGAAGCAAGTGACAAACAGTACCCAATTGCCCCATATGACTAGCCCAAGCCAATACAGAACATTAAAAAGTAATTTTAAGAACTTTCCTTTTCACATTAACTTTGTAAAACCAGCTGACTTTGTGATTTTGTAAATGAGAATTTAAATGAAAATGCTCTGTCCACTGAGAGTATGTGAAGAACACTAACAGGACTTTGCAATTACTGCCATGATGTGCTTTCAGTGCCGTGGTTTTGCTTATTTGAGTACATACGTTCACGCTTACACATACTTGCAAAACTTGACACCAAGAAAACTGGATAGAAAGAATGATTCATTACCCTGTCATACCGAGGTTTATTGAATTATTGTTGTCTGTATGATTCACTAGTACTCATGTATGCTTCTCCTCTTGCTGAAGTCAAACTCTGTTTCGACTAATATAGTGTATTAGGGCAACACTGACCCTGATCTCTACTGTGCTCTTAGTCCTTCTCTAGTTTTCTCAAACTTCCTGTCCCTAGCATTTCAGAAAAAGACAAAGCTGGGTCATCCAAAAAAACTTTCAAGGTTATAATGTTCATTGGTGGTGGTTAATGAGAAGGTTGAGGTGGGGACACCAACAGTGATGAGTCTCAAACCGATAGTGATGAATGTCAGACATAACATAAAATAAAGGTACAGATAAGAGAATGCAAGAAAATGAGATGTGTCTCCACACGCAAATGTCAGACTATTAGTTAAACAAGTAAAAGGAGTCAAATAAGAATCTGACGATTTGTTGTTGCATTTTAATCTAGAACCACTGTGACAAATATGGATACTACAATTGTTATCAGGTGTTTCCTGAGGATGGTGGAAGTGGGATTGACAGCTGCAGTAGCTGAAGAGAGGTTGGAATACTGCTCTCCTAAATTTGGCATCTGATCTGGCAACTAAATCCAGCATATGATACTTGACAAGCATGACTGGTTTTCCCACATAGATTTCAGGTTGCAATACATTTTGAAACTGCGCCAAAAATGTTGTTTATGTGCTGGTAGAATCAATCTTCATTTTTGGTAGCGATATAGGCTGCCAGCTGATAATGATGTACAACATTGGTAATTTGGATTACCTTTGTAGTGGAAGAATCTGGTGGATGTAGTAACCAAATCCAAAATTCACAAGAAAATACTGAAACAATTCGATATATTTTAAAATTGGAAAATATCTAATCATTACACTGCTGGTACATTCTTGAGATATCCATATGATGTGTCTGTTTCACTCTTTTTGTGAACTTTTTTTTTTTTTGCAGGGGAGAAAACAACCAAAAAATGTACTTAACTGATCGGTCTAGGCACAAGACAGAACACTTTACGTGTATCCTTAGTACCACTTGTATCTAAAGAAGAGTATTCACTAGAATCTGATCTTTTCTTGTCTTTCTGGCAAAGCTGGTAGCAACTGAAGACTGTTCTAAAGGTGAGATAGGGTACTTCAAAAACAATTCAAAGATGAATTATATAATTTTAGATTTACAAAGGAGCAACTATATTATTTAATCCAGTAATTGTCGCATGAAGGCCGTGTTGCCTTTGTAAAATCATGGCTCAGGCCTGTTACTTCGGCTAAGTGGAAAAGGACTGTAGGAAAGAGACACAGCTAAATTAGGGGTAGAAAAATATGCTGCATGACCATCGCGTGTTCACATCGTGGTGTATGGTGGTTGGTTGAAATATGTTTGTTATGCCTTAAAACTATGTAAACTGATAACTGGCTAACTGCTTAAAAAGGCCGTGTTTTTGCAATAAAGTGGCTCTCCTTTGCACCTGCCTGGGGACTCTGCGTCGCTTCTTATCTCAACAAATAATGGCATTTTGAATTAAGAACCCCCATATATATCTATTCAGTCTCCTTAAGAGAAAAATAAAACTGACCCTTTTGAATAACAAATTGCCAGTACAATATAGTTCCTGTCACTCAATCTATGGCTTCTGAACAAAGCAGTGAAGTTTTTTGGTTGACTTCTTTTTTTTTTTTTAATTAGATGCTTTTAGTGAGCATTGAATGCAATTATTTATTTAAATACCCAAATTTTTATTCCATTATTCTACACAATAGCTATAGTACATCACACATATTCAATACAGAAAAGTTCTTTTTCTTGTAATCATTGCTAAGAATAATTGTGTCAATTTTTATAGAATACACATGATAAACTTTGAATTCATGAAAGGGAGATGAATACTACTTCCAGAATTAATGTAATCCACCTTTTCTTAAAAAACCTCGTTGTTTTCCAGTGATGTCAGACTGATTCATCAGATTTCTGGCTGAGACTTCCATTTTCAGTCACGAACTGGGTTGCTTGAACAGTGCATGCTGAATAACAAGGTAGTGAAGAACAAGTAATTTCTCTGATAAGCATCTTGGGTTAACTTATGCATCAGTCCTGAGAGAAGGTAGTGGGGCTAATAGGCACCTGAACTATCACTTTTCAGAAAATTTTGAACTGTGGATCAGTTAGGGAGGACTGAAGCATGTGTAACATCAACTCAACAATATCCATATGAAATATTATTCTTATTCTTCTATTTTCTCTACATTGGTTGTCAAAGGAGACTGAAAAAGAAGCTCAAACACAACAGGGTAGTCCTACGACTTAGACAACAAGTAGACATATGGCCAGATCTGAGTCATGGCTGATGTCTCCTCACAGGCAGAAAAAGGGATGACTATTCTGCCTGTATTGATATACAGATGTCCTCACATGTTACAAATTACATATATTTCTTTAACCTTTAAGTAAGATTTTCAAGTACCCAGATTAAGCAGGGTAATATAATCATGGAATTAAAATTTTCAACTTTTTTATACATCACATTTCTTTCTCTTTGCATGTTCACACATTCTGGACAGTAGCAGTGTGGGCTTGAACCAAGTTCAGTCAAATTTTCTAAATAATTCACTTTTTATTTTTCTTTTGAAATGTTTGACAAGAACATATGTCTGTGATTCACTCATTTTATGCTGCTGGTCAAATAACTTGTGTTTGTATTGATCCATAATTCATTCAAAAAATTATACAAAGCATTTTAAATAAGTACTATGAATAATGTTAGCTGAAAATTTATATGACAGATGTGATAGATCGTTTATCAAAATGTTTCCTCTCTTCTCCACTTCTGAAAATCCAGTCCAATCATTTGTGAATATATTTAGAATACAACTATGTAAATAATTTTCAAAGTTTTCTTATTCCAGCTTTTATGGAAAATCCATTATTGTTCATTTTGCCTCTGTAGTGACTGACCCAAAGTTCAATGATATCTCAAACTGTTCTTCCATTCCTTCATCAGTATTTGGATCAGTGACTTAGCCCAAGCATGGAAATGGCTTTCAATAGAGGCTGCTCCGAATCTCACCAGTGCATATCTTATCCCATTATCCATTGCTAATTTACATGCCTATTTGAAATCAAAGTGGAGCATGTCAGCTGAAAGGCAGTGTGCAATTATACACACTATATGTAACATTTATAGAAAGAACGGTGAATTAACCAGCAATTATAGTATTTATTTTCAAAATACTAGTAACCAGATGACCTGGGAATAGTTTAACTTTTTAAATTGCATGTATAAATGTAAGTAGCTATATAGCTAAATACATCCAACGTGTACTGATGTTTTTTTTTAAAAATGAGATGGGTTACTTTCATAGTTGTTAGCATTTATGTTGATTTCTGCAGAAGACTGAGGTGGGGATAAGTTGGGTCAGACTATGCCATTATATTTCTGCAAGGTCTTGCAGAATTTTTACAGCATCATTTTTGTTATTATACAGTCAATACAAATTCAGTCTTTTATTTTCTGACTCTGTGGCTCTGATAGGTTTCACTTGTCAGGGTTATGCATTTTTGTTATGTTAATGAATGAAAAAAGTTCATGCAATTTTAAAATACCTTACTGAAAAGCTCAAAAGGCAAAACTAAACTGGAAATAGTTGTACATCAAAAATTTAGATTTAAAAAGGTTTTCTACAGAGAAAAAATATTCAATTTAAATTACACATGCAAATTTATTTCACTACTTCTGTTAGTGCTCAAAGATAATGAAAAACAGAGTTTTATTTAGTATACAAACATTGTTGATGTTCACAGTAATATCAATTGCACAGTGATCAGGAAAATGAGGCTAATTACCTCCAAGCATTATTTGAGGCAGACATTATGCCTTCTACCTGCACAGATGACAAAATTAAAATACCAAAATCTAAAGTATTTCAGTACTGTTCCATAATGTAAGTAATTATGCTGCACAGTCTTTAAAAATAGCAATTTAATAGCAGTTAAATGGCCTAGGCAAAACAACAAACAAAAGAGTTTTATATTTTTAATTAATATTCAGTTCCTGATTCTTGTACTTATGCTCTTTCAGACCATTTATTCTAGGACCTGAATTAAGGCAGTATAATCACTCTAGCATTTTAGTTCAAGGTAATGATGAGGGAATCAGATTACCTTATTCTCTACTGACATATTTTAGCTCCTTTTACAGTCAATGCAGAGATTTTTTGATGACCTGGGTTTCTAATAAAGACCTGGATTTGAAGAATGGGTAGACATGAACATGTATTAGCATAATTTCACCCACTGACAGTTAAAAATATGGCATGTGCTTATAAAGGATGTCAGTCCATTCTATGCCGATTTAAAACACCAAAGAAAGCAAATTTGAATACCTAAGATACCAATTTTTCCCCAGGCATGTGCAGACACACCCACAAACATAGGGGTTCTACTTTGGTTGCTATAAAATAGAAATTCTCTGTCCAGAGTCAGTGTTTCTTTAGTTTGCAACACTGATAAAATAACGGAAAATTTTCTGCTGTCATTCTCACCCATTTTCTTGCATGTAACTGTGACTGTACAATATACTCATATTAGTAATTTTTATTTTTGATAGAAATCAGAAATCTGTGTGATTTAATTTTCTTTTATCATCATATTTATTTTGCAAGTCTGACCACAAAGAGAATGCATGGAGTAGGAAGTATGATAGAGGAAGGAAAAATAAGAGCAAAACCCAAACAAATTTCCTCAGTAACAGGTTTTAGCCATATTTCTGGTCTTGGATACACATATGATGTGGACTTGAATGGTGAAACACAAATTTTAATAACATATATAGGTATATGTACACATACACGGATCTGCATATAAGTTATAGCTGTGTATAAACACTAAAAACTGTGAAATACATTTGTATATATTTAATTGCTGTGGCATAATTAATTGTTGTGGTTGATTTAGGGATCATGTTAGACAATAAAAGAGGAAATCTGATTATGTGGATTCAGAGGTCTTTGTCCTCTTCATTGAAGCTCAATGTCTATCATTGTTGCATATTTCCCTCTGTTGACTATTAGATAAGCTCAAGTAACAGCCTGTTTTGTGTCTTTTGTCTTCCTAGCCGAATTGAAAACATCTTGTCAAAATTCATGATACTCCTGCTATCAAATTCAGAATGAATGTGGAGGTCCCATGTCTGGAGGTCCCATGTCTGCTTCTACTTTACTGGAAAGAAAACAAATCTGTGTGGTTTTGACCAGCTTGGATCTGTCAGAAAAAGTTCTTGACTGTGTTGGACACCGAGCATCTCATGGAATGACTTTTGTTCTAATTTAAGTTGCATAGGAGGGACTGATGTAACCCTGACATTATAAAAAAAAAATCACATTAAGAACAAGGAGGATCCTTATTTGGCACACACAGCCACCCCAATATCCCCCTAGTTTATCCCCTTTACCCAGTGGCTCTTGTCCAGAACACACAAGAGAAACATCTCAACCGATAGCTGAGTATGTACTAGTTTGAAAACAAACCATAGTCCTACTGACAAATGTACAGTGATTTTTGCTTAGTAGTAAACTTACATTACAATCAAGAATGCAAGCAATAGAAATATTAAAAAGCAAGCAAAAAAGGACAATGAAAAAGCTGAAAAATGCAGCATTTGTTTTATGGGTTGGTTTACCATGATAGAAGGCTAATAAAGGTATAATAATGTGCTGGAAAACCTACAATATTACTTTTGAAGGACAAAAGGCCTCCTACTCTGTGTTTATTACTCTGTAAAGAGCTCATAATAGCATATATCTGAATATTGGATTAAAATCATTAATCTTAATGGTTAAAACTTAGATTTTTGTAAGCAATGATTTTACAATTAACATATTAATAGAATAACATTCAATACAGTCTTGCTCATTTATTTAGTCCCAAGATTGAAGATTAGATTTAATTTTGCTTGTATTTATGACAAAATTAAACGAACAATTAAATGAACAGCTTTTTAGATTTCTTCTAATCGTTACAATTGAAGACCTTTAAAATTTCTGATGCAGATTCTATTATTTGGAAACAATCAAAGATTGAAAACATGGGGCTTAATTATTTCCAAAAAAGAAGAATGGAGGAGCAAAACAATACAAAAAGGAAATTGCATGAACTTAACAGATTAAGTGTAAATGGGAGAGACATTAAAAACAGACGCAATCCAGTTCACAAAAGATATATGTGATAAACAACATAAGACACAAAAATCAAAAAACGGTGTGAAGAGGCTCCTTTTAACTGTCTGGTAGTGAGGGTGGTTCTGAAGCACTGAGGTTAGTAAAGGCGAGATCAGACCACAGTACAAAAGCTCAACAAATAGTCAAGCATCAGCAGCTAAGTGAGCCTTAGGAATACTTTGTCCTCTTTGAATGGTAGCTCCAGGGACATGATTCAGCTGGGGAGAAACTGGAAAATAACATGAGGAATTAGACCAAAATTGAAAAACATGAACTCAGACAGCAGTCTCAAAGTCATAGCTTCTTGGATCTTTCTTAAAGAAAATCAGAATTCAAACTTTCCTAGTGCATGCAATGGAGCAGTAAGTTCGTACTTCATCTCTCTAGTTTTGAATGTTTTTCTGTTTACTATGACTCACACAATACTATTACTGTTACATGCATAATATTACTGTAATATTTCTATGATACTTGCTGTATTTTAACAATGCAGTTCATCAGGTGCAAAACGCTGCTCAGCATACACTCCCTTACTATTCCCCAAATAACTGCAAGTAATATTACTTAGTCATTTCACTGAAGGTTATATTTGGCCTAGAATGTTTTTCTCCAAAGCATTGTTTACCTCTTGCATGCTCATCATGAAGTATTACAATGTGCTACCTAATACCACTAAAACTCACTGTATGGTGACTAACCACTGCAATAACGCGATCACTGTGTTATAACTCAGCTGTTAACTCAAGAACTTTACTGCAGAAAAAGCATGCCTTATTGTTGGAGATAATTATGTTTTGCTATTCCTGGTTCATTCGGTCTGTGTTAGGTTGGAAAAACTGACAACATACTGCATCTTTTAAAGAATTCCACAGGGACTTGTTTAATTAATGAGTTTATTGTTCGGCTTCATGAGGTTCAGAGAGGCAGTAACCAGGTACGTTCAAAAGGTACTTGTCACTCACCAAGGACATAGAATGACTAGATTTACACAACGGTGTATCTATGTTTGTAATTCCAGAAAACAAGTCTTTTTGATCTAAGCAGTTCTTTGGCTTACAACAAGGTTTGTAACACTTCATGGATGCCAAGTATTCTCTTGCCATCTAAACTCTGAGATTCCCTACTGTTTAGAGACCTAAAAGTCTTATGGTTGAAACATTATGTATAGCTATTTTATTGAAAACCTCGTATATATAGTGACCTCTTGGGCCTGAAAATTTTTCTCTTTCACTTCTGTATTAGCTGTGGGAAAATTCTGCAGTACAAGACATTCAATCCGCTCTAGCAGAGACTGGACTTCTAAACTAGATTTTATGAAATATCAGGAGAGATAAACTAATAGATGAACTATAAGGTACACTTATCTGATAATATAATTTTATTTTTTAAACATTAAAATCTGGAAAAAAAGATATTATTCTGTTTCATATCTTCTTGTGATGGTGATATTTTTTTCCTTGTCATATATGTAAGTATATGAGAGAGAGAAAGAGAGAATATGTGCATGCTGTGAATATTCTTTATAGCTTTAGAAGTCAAAAGATCAGGCTTCAGGTAATTCCAGGAATATGGATGTTTTTGCAGCCTTATTTTACTCCACTGTCAACATTTTTAAGAAGAAGTTTCTCATTACACAGGAATATAATATTTTTCTATGGGACCTTTGTTGAATGTATGTAAATAATAGTGTTTTGAATTTTTCCTAATCTGTATTTACAACACAGTACAAGATCTACTTTGGAAATGGAATTACTAACTTCCTCATGTTTTTATTTTTTTCTTATTGCTTATCTTTGTAAGATCTGAGTGCTTCAAAAATAGTCATGAACTTAATAGTGAAGTATACCTTTAGAGATAGACAACAAAATCACAGCAAGATTCTTGTTGAAAGTCCCCATGGAATTTGTGTGCTTGGAATTTCCAAACTGAGAAATGTAGGAACCTGATTCTTACAGGATCTCAGTTTATTTAAGCACTTTATATATTCAATGCACACCTTTCACTGATTTCAGATGCATCTCTTGAGCACGCACCACTTGCTTTGCTGAGAATCCAATGCGTAAAGACAGATACTCTAAAAATGAAAAACATATAATTAGCCATCAACTACTAAAAGTTTCCATTAAATAGCTTTATGGATACCAGATATGATCTGATGAGAAAAGACAGAAATTAACTTTCAACCCACAGGCAACCTCCTACCATACCAAAAGTTAGATCCCCCTTTCTCCTTTGGTAGTGTTTGCCTCATTAAAACTCACATTCAAATGGCTCTAAGAAATTTAGTCCTACTGACAAATGTACTTTTTAAACCCACATAGCCTCTCCATTCATCTGTTATAATAAGTTTTTTTTTCTCAATTACTTTTCTTTCTGTTTTCTTCTGTACCTTGTCCTGGTTGTTTTATTCCCAACTAGTCAGTCTCTATGACTATAGCTAGACAGAAATCCATCTTCTGGTTTTCAGGATGACTGGCCTGGCATCACTGTGCCAGGTGCTTTTGTCTATCCTGTTTGATGGAAGAAATCAAAAGTTTGTACTATTTCTTCAAACCTGTCTAGAAGCATAGAACCTAAAAATTAAACAGGACAAACAAATGTGGAGCAGCACTCAAGTTTTCCTTGGTTCTGTTTAGTTTATACAGACATGTTCCAATTGCAGTCAGACTTTTCATCCTGATCTCCTTTTCCCTTGTGACTTAGTATCATCTGTCCACCTTCTTATTCTCAAACTTTGACGTAGGGTTCTTCTTTTTTTTTAAGCTTGCCCTTTCAGTTCCAGTCCCCCTTTTCAAAGCTCTTTAGTAATTTTGTCTTTTTTGCTACTTTTGTTTCTGATAGCATGGCTAATCATAAATGGTGACCAGCAGTTGGCACTACTTGAAGAGTTCAATGTCTTATACCAGGGAAATCACACAGGAGCTCCTCTATGATCAACGCCAGTTCTTCTGAAACATGGTTGCAATCAGATCTGCCTTCATTTCTTCTCCATCTTCATCTGCCTGTCAGTCTCCTTCTCCCTTCAGTCCCAATCTTCTGAAGCTTCTCAGGTAATCTCCATGTTCTTTCAAATAATATTCATCTTCTTTCACATCCTCTTTAACCACCTGAGTTCCATTTCCCAGCTTTTTTGCAATAACCAGTCCACATTATCTCATGCCAACTTTTCAGTTTTCTTCTGAGGTCCCATATCCAGGTCTTCATTTATTCCCAAAATAAATTCTAAAAAAATTGTACCTCCAAAACATGAGAAACAACATCAGGGATGGGAGGCAGAAAATACAAGACCTCCTATTCAGTGAAAATCCACACTTACGTTGCTTTAAAGTGATCCTGGAAATACGTGTTGAAAATCTTAGTTTGCTTTCAAAGGATAATGAAAGTGAACAACAAATGTTTTTTTCCTTCTCTCTCTTCATTCTAATATCAAAGTCTTTGAAGAAGGCATCTTTTAGGAAAAAACCCCAAACTTCTCTTTGTATTTCTGAATTAAACATGGTGAAATTTCTCACCTGGAATCTGTTAATATCTATAGCTGTCAGGAAGTTAGTTTGGTGATAGAAGCTGGAAAACTCTGTTCTTCAGTCTTTCTGTAGCCTTCTTAACAAGCCCCAAGAATCTAAAAGCAGTTTAAACTGAGCACATGAATGTAACATACATCAGAGAAATGCCCTTTTGTAAATCAAGGCTAAATAACACTAATGAAAAGAGAATCTGGCTTTGTTGTAGAGTGGTTATATGTGAAGAAGCAATTTGGTAACTGATTTTGTTAACTGTAATTAAAAAAGCTTTGATATCACTTCTATGTTTTTGACCCATTAAGTAGAGTGAGTTGTTCTCTAAGCAGAACACAGTTCACAGGGTGCTTTATAAGTCCTTTTCCCTTCTTATCTGGAGCCCCATGATATGAAGACTGACATGGGTTAATTGGAAATCTAGCCCCTTGTTTATTTTTTACTTACACTGCCTTTTTCTATTTTCTTTCCTCGAGAGTCTAACAGCAGAAAGCATGTTTATTCTTTTTAATGGCATGGAAAACAATATCCACTGTGGGGTTACAAGAGTAGGCTATAGGCAGCCTTGCCCTTGATGGCTTGCGGCTGTGTCCCTGGGAGGAGGGAAGGCCAGCATTGAATGCAGGTGTGGTGATTCCTGTAGCAAGAAGCACATGAGTAGCCCAAGGGATGATGGGTATAAGGGCTGTGCTGTAGGATCACAGAGCAGCAGATACTGAGCTGGTGCCTGCCTCTGCCTGCCTCTGCCTGCTACCCTATGCCATGCTGGACTCTTTGGACTCTGATGTCTGGTACCCCGTGTTTGTATGTATTGCGGCGATAACTGGCTGAGCCTTAGAAGCTCTTGAAAGCCTC
>VWZT01001208.1:86398-99950 GCA_013397055.1 Pachycephala philippinensis
AGAGAGAGAGAATAAGAAAGAAAACCCAAGAGAAACAAGTGATATACAATACAATTGCTCCCCACATACTGATGTCCAGCTGACCCCCAAGCAGTGATCAGGTCCTTCCAGCCAACTCCCCCCAGTTTATATACTGAGTATGGTGTTCAGTGGAATGGAATAGCAGCTGTCCTGGCTGTGCTTCCTCCCAGCTTCTTGTACACCTGCTTTCTGGTAGAGCATGGGATACTGGAAAGTCCTCGATTTAGAATAAACACTACTATTAACAACTAAAACATGACTGTGGTAGCAACACTAGAATCCTACTAAATCCAAAATGCAGCACTTTAGCAGCTACTGAGAAGATAACTTACTCTACCCTAGCCAAAACCAGGACAACTCTGAATTATATTATGCATCTATGATCTAACTTTAGCCTTCTAAAATTCAGGTGTGTTTTCTGTACTGTTTATTTAATACTAGATCAACAGAGACAGACCCCATCTTCTACAAAATATTTCCTCTTATCTATTTAAGCCTTCATTTTTAGGATGGAATGGATGCCCTTATGGAGATATTTTTTCCATGGCTAAATTTGTGAAGGATGAGTAACTTTTCTGGACCCTTTTGAAAAGTAGTCAAGTTGCTTATGATATTTGGCACAATGACACAATTGAGGAGTGAAAAAAGGAAAAGTTTAAAAAGAATCATAAAACAAAGCAGTTGAGAAAACACTGTTCTCTCCAAGGCCATCTGCTTTTGTTTAGTTTAGTTTTTATAAGAAAAAAAATTCTGTTAGGGCACAAGGGTGAATATTTATTATTTCTTTGAGGGTGAGTGAAAGACATTGCCACTGGTAGCAATACAGTTTTTTATCCACAATTTTAGCATCTTATCTTTACTCCCACTGGTCACAGAAAATCTATTACGGAGAATTTTGTCCATTTATTCTTCCTGAGTTAGGCCTCATTTCTGACTGGCGTTTTGGGCAGTGCTGTCCTCCATTGCCCTTGTGTGGCGCTAATGAAAGACATTACAGTTCTCTAATTCCACCATCTTCATCCTTGGCAGGCTATGAAGGAGAAGATTCTACTATGGCCTTCTGCATTTTACTCTCTATAATCTTGAACATATTTTTCCAAGATATGAAGTAAGGATTCTAATTATTTAAAACTCTTTAGAGAAAAAAAGGATTTTGAAAGAAATCGAGTTCTCTGCTAACCAAGTCAGCATTCCAAAAACTAGAGTCACTGGAAAAATAGCTACTAAGTCTCTAAACCTATGATGAAGAAATACAATTTCAAGTAAGATAGAACTATGTCTAAAAATGAACTAAGAAAGCATCACTTCAAGTGCCCTTAAGACCATATGATGCTGCTGTACAATCCTGTCCTGAGCATGCCATGCCTTACACAATCTGTGCTCTCACCAGAAGCAATCCAGACTGGGGAGAAAAAAAAAAAGCTGTTGCATGGATTTAAAGTAATATATAGGAAAAGAAATCACAGGTGAAATATCTTGGCTTGAAATGCAATAATGAAGGCAAGAAGGTAGGAAGAGACTCTTCAAAATGGTATCACTTCTAGACTCCTTAAATAGGAGCTAGACTTCTAGCCCAAAAGACTTCCTGCAAGGTATAATGTTCTTCCAAGGCTGAGATTCAGTTACATTAAAAAAAAAAAAATGCAGAGCAGACATTACTTTTAACAATTTCATGTTTCAATGTCCTTAGTGAGATAGAAACATTTTTCCCTTATTTTCAGATTGTGAAACAATGAATATTTACTGCAAATACAAAGATACTAATTGATAATGGGGAAGATTTTAATGATGGTCTACTCAAGAGTTTTGGCCAGAGTAATACCTAAGAAAATGGATTAAGTAAGAAAACCATTTGTTTTATCTAGTACAAAAAATTGTTCAATTCAACCTGGTAGAAAATTCGTCCTTCCCCTCCCTGCCCTACATTGTCCTGCCCTTACCTCCTTTCCTCTTCCCTTCCCCCATCATTCCTTAACACCTCTTCCCACTTTTTTCTCACCACCTTTCTGCCTGACATACACTTTGAAACTAATAATTATTAACAGAAGGCACCCATTAAAAGGAGATACTATTTGCAGGGTATAATAACTCTTACCATTAAAGGTAAAAAAGCTATTATTTTTTTAGTCAGAAAACAAAGAGAAATTTTAATGTCTTGAAAAGAGATTATTTTAAAAATTAGAATCCATGAAATTTGATTTAAAAATATAGAAAAATTTTTTTATAATTTTGTCTATAGATGCAATAGAAAATAATGAAAATTATGCAATAAGTGTGCAATTAAATACTTCAAAATATTTATTATGTTTGTTACATAATATTTTGGCTTGCAATAAGTATAAATAGATAATGACAAAATTAAATTCTATATAAAATTAATTTGCTTAAAACTATATAATGGCATATTACTGAATAAATCAAAATCCAAATTACCTGGATTGTTCTGACAATTATTCTGTGAAAGATGCTGTAAAAATAAACATTTCATAGCATTTTTGTGAAGAAACATTTCTGCAAAAATTTTCATCCAGGATTGTGCCTTTCCATATCAGCTAAGGGAACTGATAATAACAATTTTTTTTACTGTGATACAGCTACTCCTATTTAATCTTAATTTAATTTATAGTCACAGTCAAAATTTGATAGAATTTACAAGGTTTCTGAGGGACTAAAGAACAATATTTTGCATGAAGCTAGCATTTTTACTAACTTTCTGGGAACATTTGTATGATTTAAGTTACGGCTTTGATTAGGTGAATTGCAGAATTCCACCTAAAAATATTTTTATGTCTTGAATCTAACAAAAGTAGATAAAATTCAGTCAAGGTGTAACATACTCTACTTGCTCCATAGTCAGAAGAACTTACGAATCAGCACAAATCAGAATATAGTCACAGGCAGCAGCTAAAAGGGCATCATTGCAAATAGGTTATGTTTCAATACAAAAGCTGTTGAAGGTTACTGTTGTGATTAACTGCAACTAACTTGTCCTCTGTACAGCACCCTTCAAAATTTCTGAACTTATCTCGTATCAGTTTTCCTTTACTCTACTGTCTTTTCATTACTTTTGATAAGTGTTTTCGAGATTATAAATCTCCTTTTTTCAAATTGTCTTTATCCAAATTACAAATTTTCAGTTACAGATATCACATTTTGTAGACAGTAAGATTAAACTCATATATGAAATTTTATAAAAAAGTCGCATTTTTCTGTCATATCCTTCAATTTTCTTTTTACTTCTGTTTTCAGTTGAGAACAGCAGAATAAAAGCTATTAATTTTCATTGACTTATCTTAGGTAATATAAATTTCGTCAGATTTCTCTTTGGTCCCTGGGCAATTATGGCAGTAGAAAAAAAACTAAAAAAAAGATAGCTAGAACATATCTTTTCTTTCAGAACTTCTGGTGTCACCTATTTTAAAACAGACTTAATGAGCTGATACAATTAGCATTCTTCTTTGTCATCTTCAGGATAATGTAATTACATAACTACCTCACAAAGTTAATGGGCAACCTGTAACATTACTGAAACTAGTCAGGCCCTTTAGGTAGATATATTGGAGTCTGCAGATCAAAAACATAAGTACTAAAGTCAACACTCACTTGAATGAACTGTGCATTTCTGAAGATTATTTGCTACATAATAAAAAGAAAAAATAAAGCTACCATGAGGTTTTCACTGAGTAATAAAGTTTTTTGGCCTGGCAAGCATGCAACCATCTGCCCTGCCCAGTGAGTAGGATGGGAGTGCCCCAAATTGACCAGAAACATATTCCACACTATGGGGTGCCATACCCAGCAACAAAAGCTTAAGAAGGGGTGTTTGTGGTTATGATGTTTATCTTCCCAAGAAAATGTGACATGTACGGGGGTCCTGCCAAGGGGTCTAAACAGCTTCATGACAATGGAAGGTAGTGAATAACTTCCTCTTCTTTGTTTGCACACTTAGCTTTTGATTTAGCACATTTAGCTTTTGACACTGAACTTTTAATCCACAGCAGAGGGTAATAAGATGCTGGGTGGTGACTACTGTTTAGTGTCAATCAGTGACAAAGATAAAGCGTAACTTGTATTTTCAGTGAGTGTACTACATTTTTTGGGGGAATTTGATATCATTATTGAAGCTTGACCACCCTGCAGCTGGGAATAATAGTGTTTGAAGGCTACCAGATGAACACTGTAGCCTGGTATTTTCCTATATTGTAAAAAAAATCAAAAGCTAGTTCACAGAAGAATGAATAAGGACCTATAGTATGCATCATCCAGTCTGCCTCACTTCATATGAAACCCTCTGAACACAGACAAAAACCCCAAACCCAAAACAAAAGAAACAAACAAAGCATGAAAATTAACAGCTTGATGCACAGCAGATAATTTTATCTAGAGTACCTAGAGACCCGGAGTCAGTTCTCATCTCCAATACAGACACACACAATGTACCATTAAGAAGTTCTGAATGTGAGTTTAGACAGCAAGAGGAGACTAACCCTAGTGGAGGGAAATTTTCTGTTGAAACCCGTCTTCCAGAATAAACCATTCGAACAACACATAAAGCTTAAGAAGTTTTATTTTATATCTGACTGGTATCCTTTTAGGACTGATAGAGTTTAAACAATGCCAAAATGGCTGTTGGTTTTTTCCTAAAGACCGAGTCTATGCAAACCCAGGAGTGAAGGAAAGTATCACCATTTTTATGTTTTATTCAGCAAATGCATGCTACATGCTCAATGGCCAGTCCTTGAAACTCCAGCCTACAGATGTCAGCCAAGACATCTGTAAACCAAAGGCAAGAAAATAATCAATTCTCCAAGGCATAGTTTCCTTTGTATTTCGGGTTGGTTAAAGTTGAAATGTGAGCTCCCTTGTCTTTGGCTTCATTTGAAGTTTGAGCCCTAGATCAGTTCCTTCTGCCTTCTCAGCTCCTACTCACTTACTGCTATGTGCCACCTCTGCCCTGGGAAGATTTGTTTCATGCTGCTGCCCAGGTTATATCTTTTGTAGATTATAGAAGTATATAACTTTCAGACTTTTATGTCAACCTGACTATTTATTTACATTATTCACTGAATTCTGAAGATCTCTCTTGAATACATATCAAAAGTGTTTATTTCATTACTATTTTTTCCACATAGCATTTGGGATGGTACAGACTGACTACTTACTTTATTTCTGTAACATTTTTCTGTGACGTTTATGTCCCATATTCTCAGCTGCTTTAACTTTGGGTTTATACCTCATGTTTTTATGACCCACACTGTCCCTTTAGACGAGTAAATACATTGCAAAATCCCATCTTCCACATTCTTACATGACCTTTTAGAGAATAGGATGGAATTAATAAGGATCAAGTGCACGGTATTTTATTTAGATTGTAGTGGTCCATTGAATGAACATATGATGGGGAACAATGGGTTAGGGAGCTCTTGTTCTGATATTTGTCTTAGGCAAATAGCTCACAAGCTGAACATGAGCTACCAATGTCATGCCCTGGCAAAAGGCAAATATCATTCTGACATATTTAAATACCAGTTTAACTCACATGAAGTGTGAATAATCCATCAAATCTTTTCAACATTATTGAGGTTTTAGCTAGCGTATGGTGGTCAGTTTGGGTTATTGTGCTTAAGAAAGATGTGTACTAATGGGATGCTGGAGACAGCTGTAAGAATGATCAGGCATAAAAAGGAATGACCTAAGAGAAAAAAACCCTGGAAATTTTTTGTCGATAAATTGAACTTTAAACTTTTTTCCAGAGATGGCATAATAATAGTCTTCACACAATGAACAGGGCCAAAGATTTAGATCATGGTATGAAAGATTCAGGTATAATTATTATTAACCTCTGTAAAGCTGAGTTTTCAGAAGCACTGAATTACCAGGAAAGACTGAAATCTGAACATCTTTAAGGTGAGGTTAGACAGTTGTCTCTTTAGATTGAGCCTGCCTTGGTATGAAATAAATAAGACTGAATAACTTTGCAGGGCCATTATTTTCTACCATGACTTTATTAGCACAAATACCTTTTGAAGATTTAACTTGAATTGTGAATGGATGGGGTATTTTTTATCCCATGCTAAGAGCAGAGCATAAACTTTTACCATGAAAAAGGGAAAAACAGCTCTTGTGTTTGAAAGGTTAAGCATTTGGGACATTAGAATTTTCTGATTAGTTCATAATCAAATGAATGTATATGTGTCTCTATTATCATACAGATGACTTCTTTAATGGTGCTTCCTTTGTTAAATATCCCTCATTCTCAGGCAATGCGTAGCCACCGTTATATACAAATATGTGTGTTATCAATATAGTCTGCTACATACTTTGCAATGTCCTGCATCAATCGGGATATGTAAATATAATCAACATAAAAAATGCCTCACCTAATTGGTTTTTTATCTTTCCTTATGGTACCAGTATATTTAGAAGATATTACATGGAATGCTGTGTGATAAAACAAAAGACAGGCTGTGTGTAGTCTTAAGGCAGTCATAACTTTTAAAAAGGCAGCAGGTTTTCATCTGTTCCCCAACAGACCTTTGGTTACATAAAGGGATATTTTCCTGTCCATTTCCTGTCTTGATCACTTTCTGTTCAGTCTCTGGTGCTGCTAAGAAAAGTTAAAAAAAATTATATGGAAGGAAGATGTATTTTTCTTGGAAACTGAGTAGATTGCTGAATCATTTCAAAATGGTATTTTCTGGCCTGAGAATCAATCTAATTCTAAAAGCTAAAGCAGAGAGCCATAAAAATGAAATGGAAGGATTTATACAGTTTAAAATATGGAAGCTGTTGTCACACACACACACACGCACACACACACTTGCACACACATACACAAAGTTTTATTCTATCAAAACTTGTGTATATGCATATTTGTATGTATACACATAAAGTGCAGCGGTTGTATCTCAGGATATATAATTTCCTAAAACTTTCATTAATAGGAAGCCACCAAGCTGTTTGCTACTTTCCTTTCAATATTTTTTTTTTTTTTTTTGCTGGAGCTGCTCCACTGAAAGAATTTCTTTCATGAGCTTTAATACAAGCATACATTTTAATGCAGCTGTTAAAATCTGAATCATTATTGCTGTTATTATGAAGGCAATATCCCCTTGCATACAAATCTGTTCTCTTCCAAATGCTTTACTTAAATGAATCAAAATGAAACTCATTTAAATGAAATATACATATATTATATATATATAAACTTATTTGTATTATGCTATCATTTATTTCTGTTTAAACTTGAACCCTCAGAACCTGTTTATGCCAGTGATACTATATTAAAGATAAACATATAATCACAATAGGGGCATTTTATTGATGTATTACATGATTTCATCACTAGAAAATAATTTTGGTGATACAATATTAGAGCAATGCCACAATGACAATGCATTATTTACCGTAAATAGGTTGCAATCCTTTCCCAAATTATAAAAAAGCACACTTTTCTATGTGTGTGGCTTAAAAAGAGCTATTCATTAAAACAAAAAAGGAAAAAAAATAGAAGAGCTATATGAAGATGAGTTCTATATGCTTCAAACATCCCTTCTCAGTTTGTGGTCTGAGAAAATACTTGGAACTCTTTGTCACGAGTACAGACTATTCCATTTAAACAAAATTACTTCAGGATTTTCAGGTGTTCCTGTCCCAACTGCAGTGAAATGTGAGTTAAGAAGATTGAAAAAGTCTAACACTTCTGACAGCTCAGACCAATATTTCTACACAGCGAATACGTTGGGAGTACTTGTGGTGCAAAATGGCATCATGGGTCAACATCATGCCAAAGCATAATGGCATCATGGGTCAACTCTGACCTACACAGAGTGCTTTGAAACAGCAATTACTTCATATTTTGCATGAAAAACTAGCACAAAAAAGGGGGGTAGAGGCAAGTTGGGGGTTTGTTTTGGGGTTTTTTTTCATTATTATTTCTAATCCAGACACTCTCCAAAAGAAAGTGGACTACAGTTTTCAAATTCATTGTGTTTATGTGTGAAGGTGGTGTCACAAGGGGGCTGCGGGGACTCCGTGAGGGGAGGCCGGGCTGCCCCAGCCGGACACAGCCGGTTCCAGCCGGACACAGCCGGTTCCAGCCGGACACAGCCGGTTCCAGCCGGATCCAACCACGCACCACAGGGCGCGGCTGGGCCCACGGCTGGGGCGGGGGTGGCACTGGGGAAAAAAGACTAAGAAAGGGCAAAATGCTGCATGGCAGAGGAGAGTGAGGAAAAAAAGAAAGAGAAAAACATCTTTGCTGATATAGAGGTGAGAGATGAAAGAGGGGAGAAGGTGTTGCAGGTGCGGGAGCACAGGTTCTGCTGCAGCTTATGTAGGAGCCCATGCGGGGCTGCAGCCATTATTGAAAAAGGTGTTCGTGCTTGCAATCTTATGAAATTAATGAAGAAAATCAAGTTTTATCATTTTTGGTTAGAACTGTTGGTAGCTTTGCATGTCTTTGAAGGACAACATTAGAAAATGTTGTGTGAGTGCAGCTTGTCATGATGCAGTAGCCAATTAGGCAGCATTTTCTTTGGCAGTAGAGAGAAGCCATCCTGGGAAGGTATCATGTTCCACTGGAATAATGTTAGGATCCCACTCCTGACATCAATTAAGGTTATGATCCAGTGGAATAATATTAGGGTCCGGTTGTTAAAAGATGACTGCCTGAATTAAGAGACCTTATGCTAAAGTCAATAGTACGGATTGTATTTAACAGTAAATTTGAGAAAGAGAGGTAGAAATAGGAATGGGGCGGGGAGAAAGAGACAGAGAGACAGATTACAGTCACCACCACATCTTCCCTGGCCCTTCTTCTGGTCTTCTCAGTGGTGGGATCCCCAGAGTGTTCTTCTGGAGAAACCACTTTTATACAGTCCAAGTCACAGAATCACAGAATCAGCTAGGTTGGAGAAGACTTTTGAGACCATCAAGTCCAATCTATGACTTAACACCACCTTGTCAACTAAACCATGGCACTGAATGCCACATCCAGTCTTTTCTTAAACACCTCCAGGGATGATTACTCCAGAGACATACATGCCATTCTCACAACTTGGGATGGTATGTGTGTAAGCAGTTGCTTCCTTTCCCAAAGTTTGACAAGATGGGAATTTTTGTCCGAATAGATTACCCAGATCTGCCTCACCAGCCCTGGCATCTTCCTGTTGTTGCATCCATGCTTTTCCCACAGTCTCCACAGTGGAATATTGCCTGGTGTGCTAATTCCAAACATTCCACCTTCTTGTAGGCCTGAAATTAATGACTTCATGTTTGCCATCTGTGCCTGTTTTGGTGGCTTATCTTGTGAGAACTTCCTCCTGTGACAGTGCTTTGAGACATATTGACTGTGTTGTTTAAGTCCTGACAGAAGGATACTGTAGAGACTAATCTGGAAGGAAATCCTGTATAAAGGAAAAGGAAAGAGTATGTAAACGTTCAGCCACTGAGAGCTGTGAAAGCAGAATGGATGGAAGCTCTATGCACTGTAGCAATGTCTAAATTACTAGGACAACAGCTTTCTTTGGCTCCGGAGGGAAATCCTACATTGGTTTTGTGTGCTGTAGGAAATTTCATAACTAAGGAGTATCGTTTTTGTTAACAGGGACTTTTTCTGAGTGATTCAGTACATCATTTGCAGTTCGTCTTTTCCACATTTCTACACAGAGCTGTATATGAACCTGGACAGATCTTAAAAATTATTTATCCTTAGACAAAGATTTCTGTAAGCCGAAACAACTGAAAACTGAGATGGAACTACACTTGAGAGGATACTTGATCTTATGTAGAGGTATCAGGAAGCAGGCCTTATTTTGCCCCGATGTCCCTAGTGTCTGGGCCTTTTTACTTTGCGATCTAAGTCTGATTCCTACAGACATTGTGGAGGTAATCTACACAGGCAGTTTCCATGCCTATGTGCTTGTCTTCGTTATGATGCTCTGAAGTCTGTAAATATTAAGAAAGAGTTTAGCCTGTTCTAGGGGAAAGCAAGTCATAAGTCAGAATTTATTAGCATGTCTGAAATTTCAGGACAGAGGTAATTGCTTCCAATATGACTATTACCAATATAAAAAATACTTAAATTAAGGGGTTTAAGTTTGTGTTTTGTATTTGACTTGTTTGATTTTACTTGACAGTGACTGTTGAAAGATTTTTTTTTTTTTTTTTTTTTTTTTCTTTTTTTGCTTTTNTTAATAAAATATTACTTTGTCTAAACTTGCCTTTGCCAACACATGCCTGTGTCAGCTTTCGTTGTCCCTCATTGAATCAATTCTAATTTACATCTGCTCTATCATGTCCATAATTCATCTTTCACAAAGTCATGGCTCATAGTTTCATTAATCATGCCAAAATTTATAACTTTCAAAGTTTCTGTGGATGGCTTGGGTGCTGATGGAGTGGATTTTAGTGTTGAGATTCATCACTTGTGTTGTAGTGTTTTTGAATTCTGGACAGGCATGTTTGCTTTTCATCATGCAGACACTCATTCACTGACTTACTTGGAGAATGTCGTGCATATTTACGGAAAGGAATTTCTCATCTAAAGCTTGAATACATTATTTATAATTACTGTTATTACTGATTATGTCAATGTTATATTGTTGCTGTGGCTGTGAATGTGGTTGTTATTTTCCCCTAAAACTGGAATAATAATTTTGGAATCAGAATTGCTATTTTCTACACTTCCAGTGGGTGACCGTGGACACATTGCTTAGAACTTATGGGTTAGTTTTTTTCTGAGTTTAGGCACAGAGTCTAAAAATCCATCTGGACTAAGAAATTAGAGCAGGCCACTCAATACAGAACAGATATCCATCTACCACAATGAAAATGGTTAGAAAAATATCTGGTTTGAATATGCAGAGCATATTAATTCTGTTTCCTAATTTCCCTGTACTTGACTTTGCATGCTTCCAGTACTCTTTGTACCTGTCTCAGGAAGTAATTAAATTTTTTAAATGAAGTTTGATTATGCATATCACATCTAAATACATGCAAACCCAAAAACACGAGTTCTTTCTTTCTAGCTGTATATTTCAACAGGAAAACGCCTTTGCTCTGTAACTTCAATGAAAGAGTACTTTCTACCTTCTCCCATAAGTATTTAGGAACATTTCATCAAGGGATATACCTCTTATTAAAAAAATACCTAATTTACATGTTCAAATGAGACTGCTCTTCAAGTTTCTTACTCACCCATCTGAAGATAGAGGGAAAAATTCTATACAATGGAATCTTGTGTATTACATTTACATATGCAGGTGAACAGACAATGGAAGGGTGGAAGTTGATTATAGAATACGATTTCTAAAATATGTTTATAAAGTCAGCTTGAACATGATTATAAACATACCAGTGAGAAATACAGTTGAAACCAAAGGAAGACAGATAAAATATGCAGAGACATTCCTAAAGTTTCTATTCTCTTTTAAGAACTATTTAATGGTTAAACTGTTATTTAAATTTTAATCTAAGTTTTTATTTCAGGCACATGACCTGAAATAAACCCTATGTTCATTAAATGTGCTTTTCTGAAAATATGTTGTACTGTTCATGTTAGAAAGGGGGAAAGAATAATAAAACTGGGAAAGCTAATAGCAGGCTCTCACAATTATTTGTATAATTATCTTGTCTGTAACACAGACTAATACCGGTATAGATCCCATGAGATATTATCATTGATATTATTTAATTGGTGAAATAGGTGTTATGTCACAAACCCCAAATTTTGTGCTCTTTACCTTGCTCAATCATATTGCATGAATTTATTCTTTATCACATCTGAAATCCATTACCATGTTACTCATAGCAAGTATTCATAAATTATATTTTCTATTTTCTCTCTCTGAAAGATATTAAATGTATATGAGAACTCATCTCAAATTTCAGGTTGAATTTCAGTATTTTTCACATTTTGAAAATTAGGTTTTCAAGGTACATCTTATATTTACCACGGAGACACAGTTTACAATAACTATCTCTATAAATTATATAATTTTTCATTTTGTATCATAGGAAATAGAATGCAGACCTGTCCTTAAGGATAATTTTAATGTAATGTAAAACACAGTATGGCTATGTATGATTATGAATTTCTTCAATGAGCTTTTTTTATGGGAAGTGACCGTTCTGAACTACAGCAGTACATAGAAAGTTATAAGATCTGGTAGATTTTATCAGAAAAAAAAACGGTTTCATCTTTCTTAAGTGATAATTTAAAGATTTGCTGATCTTAGATTATCTTAATCTGTCTTGCCTAAATAAAGTTAGATAAGGTGACATATTGGGTGGCAAGACTTACCAGGGAGAGTTTCAACATGACATTTGGAAAATAGTCATAACTAAACAATTAATTTTACATAGGTTGCCAATACAATTTCAAATAATGTATTACCCATTCTGATTACATGAACAATTGCTTTGGCACAATTAGTTTGTACCATCTTTGAATTTTTTGAATTTATTTTTAAGAAAATGCATTTAATCTTCCTGGGCCAAAAAGAGACTAAATCCAAAACAGGAGTTTCTCATCAATGGTATAATGAGTAAGAAAGAAAAGTGGATGTGTCAGTAAAATTAACAGCTGCTGTTGCACTCAGAGAACTATAAACAGTTATCAGAACAGAAATTAGTCAAAAAGACAGGGACAGATTGATGTATGAATAACTAGTTTTGATTTAGCTGAGCACTACATAGATAAAAATGTTTAGCATTTTTCTCAAAAAAAGTGAAGAGTGTGATAAATGCTAAAGGGTTTGTAGAAATTTAAAACTCTTCAAGGAGTTATTTTTAAGAGGCTGGTTAAAACTCCCAGGAAAGAGATTTCCAGGAACACTTAGAAAGGATAGCCTTAGATACAATGGAAAATAAACTGAAGATTTACTGGAGTTAAACAGAAACAATTTCTATCTTACTTCAGTTCTAACTAGAATAGATTAATTAGAATAGAATAGAATAGAATAGAATAGAATAGAATAGAATAGAATAGAATAGAATAGAATAGAATAGATTTATTTTGTCATACTACTAGAGACTGAAAAGGAGAGACAGGGCCATATATTACTCTCAGTTTCCACTTCTGCACATGGTAGTATCTCTGCAGAAGTTATTTAAATGTCATTGGTTTTATTCCAAAGTAACTAAATGGCTTTAGTGGGTTGTTATGAACCAGTTTAACACAGAAGACCAAAGGAAACTAAGCCTCTGTGAATAAAACAGATTGGACCCAGAAAGATTTGAAATATACCCAAAAAACATGATTAAAACCAAACAAGGTTAGATGTTGGTGCCAAAAAAAAACCTGATGTATTTTATTTAATAGTAAAAGAGGCAAAGAGAGAGAAAGAAAGAGGAAAGAAAGAAAGGAATGGAAAAAAGAGGTGTGTGGAGGGGTGGGAGGGAAAGAGAGAGAGTGGCAGGGGTTGGGGAGAAATATGTAACCCTTCAGAGGGTCCCAATAACATCTCATTGCTACCTTCTATTTTCTTGGTGCTGAGGGTCCCCTGCCACCGAAAAGTATAGAATCCAA
>VWZT01001210.1:0-36761 GCA_013397055.1 Pachycephala philippinensis
CGGTGACCGGTGTGCCGCTGCTCCCCGCAGGAACCTGAGCTCGGCCGCGGGCTCCATGTCTCCCTCCACCACCTCGCAGATCTTGGCCAGGAAGAGGCGCCGAGGGGTGAGTGCCCGCCGGCCGGCCGCGGCTCCCCGCAGCCCGGCACGGCTCCGCTGACCCCCGCTCTCTGCCCTAGATCATCGAGAAGCGCCGCCGCGACCGCATCAACAACAGCCTGTCCGAGCTGAGGAGGCTGGTGCCCAGCGCCTTCGAGAAGCAGGTAGCGCCCAGCGAGCCTCCGCGCTGCCCCCCAGCCCTTCCCGGGGGAGCGTCACCCTCGGTAACATCTCTGCTTCTGCCTAAAACGTTCCGTGCCTTCCCTTCTCTCCTAGGGATCAGCCAAGCTGGAGAAAGCAGAGATTCTGCAGATGACTGTCGATCACCTGAAAATGCTGCATACAGCAGGAGGGAAAGGTAAAGTTCTGTGCGTGACAGAGTCGGCAGCCCTGCAGAGAGGCTGCTGTGAGAGCAGCGCGTTCCCGAGCACTGGCAGTGCTTGCAGACAGTGAGCGGCAGCTCTCTTATGTTTCATCAGGAATTAGGGACTTTCTCTACTTGACAAGATTTGTGGCATCACTAGCACTGAAAGCTTTTGCGGTGCTAGCTCTGAGGAGAGAGTTGTTCTAGAGGAGAGTGACTGCAAGTCTCTAGCAGTGTGTCAGCACCGTGAAGTAAATCAGCTTTTGGCAGCTTGCAAAACAGTTATTATTGATGTCTAATGCTTGTTTCTCTAACTTTCTGAAAGTTCAGAACAGAACTAGGAAGAAGTACAGGATGAAATAAGTGGTGAAAAGAATTAGCAAAAATGCTGAAAGGCACTTTTAAGAAAAAAGTACTTTGCCTGCTTAAATCTCCTCTGATAAGTTAGGACTTGTGTTTCTAATGAATTTCAGTGTGCTGTGGTTTTACTTGCACAAGGGAGACATGGAAAGAACAAAAATACTTTCCTCCAGTGTCAGTGAGCAATTCCAGTTTAAAAATGGCAGTCTGTGACTGGTCTTGGGACTTGCAGCATCACAGCACAGATATAAAAGAAAAGCTTGTTAAACAAAAAAGGGGGAAAAAAAAGGAGCTTGGCAGCTAGTCTACGGTTGGGAATACTAACCACATCCAAGTGAAATATGCTTATAGGGGAGGGTGGAGTGGGGAGGCTACTTGTAGACAATGACTAGAAAACAACATCTTAAGACTTCATTCTCTTTTCTTTTCTCTTAGGTTATTTTGATGCTCATGCTTTGGCTATGGACTATCGGAGTCTAGGGTTTCGAGAGTGCCTGGCTGAAGTTGCTCGATACCTGAGTATCATAGAGGGTCTGGACGCCTCTGATCCTCTGCGGGTTCGACTCGTGTCTCATCTCAACAACTACGCCTCTCAACGGGAAGCAGCGAGTAGTGCACACACTGGCATTGGACACATTCCTTGGGGCAGTGCCTTTGGACATCACCCTCACATACCTCACCCGTTGCTGCTGGCTCAAAATGGGCATGGTAATACCAGCACTACAGCATCTTCCACAGAGCCGCATCACCAGACCAGAATTGCTGCCCCACATGCTGAAACTTCCTCACTCAGAGTGCCCCCAAATGGCAGCGTTGGACCAGTGCTCCCTGTGGTCACGTCTACTACCAAACTGTCTCCTCCTCTCCTCTCCTCCATGGCATCTCTGTCTGCGTTCCCCTTCTCATTTGGCTCCTTTCATCTGCTGTCCCCCAACGTGCTGAGCCCATCTACACCAACGCAGTCAGCAACGCTCAGCAAACCGTACAGACCCTGGGGGACTGAGATTGGCGCCTTCTAAGAACTGACTCTTTAGCAGGGGTGGGAAAGCCTATAAACCTAGCTGAGCTGGGTTATGCCACCCTTAAAGTTGAAGTTCTTAGTAACTGGGACAAAGGTACAGCTTCACCTTAACTGAGTTTGTCTAAAAACTGTCTCATTGGATTTTTCTTTTTGTTTTCTACATTTTTGTATTAACAAAAATGGTTGGGTTTTTTTTTAACAGTTGCTGAAGTTGTCCAAAAATAAAATTACAATAGTGGTTTGTTAACACTTGTGTTAGATCTCTGCTGAGCATTTAAGTCACTTTTGTAAACAGTTTGTTTCAAATGTTTCATTTTTCCTGAGTACATCAGACTGGCTTTTTATGAAGAGATACCACCTATTATTGTTAGCGATGGCCTAGTTTTGTTATTAATTTTTCCAAGACCATTTTTCTCAGCATTTACAAGCTGTGTTTTTGTTAGTATTTTGACACTGAGATGTTCTATAAAAAATTACTCTTTTTGTAAACTATATTTGAGTCTTATATTTCTGAGCAAAGCGTTGACAAATCAGATGGACCTGCTTGACCAGCTTTATTTAAGAGCCCAATTTCTCCTTCTTCCAAAGCTGTTTGGTATATTTGGCAATCTTATTCTAGTCCCTAGCAGACATTTACTCACTTCTCAGAACCACTACACTATTTCTTCCACCAAAAGGAGCAGTATGAGTGGGGAGGATGCAAAAGTCAAATTGCATGCTGTATTGGTGTTGGGTTTAGTTGCTGGGGAAGTTATGGGAATTAAAGTTGTCACCTGCAGTGATCTCCCAGCCGGAGCTGGTCACATGCATCTTCATTTCATAGGGCCGGATCCTGCTTTGAGTTACAGTGGAGTAATTGTTCTGCTAGCCTGAATTCTTGGGTATCTGAGGTCAGACTCTTCTCTGTGAGCTTCAAATTTTCAGCTGAAACAATTGATGCTGGTATTTAAATAGCCCATGGAATGATACAGTGAGAACCTGTTCAGTGCACAGCCTTGTTGCTTAACAGATGCATCCTAGCCAGGTGATTTTTCTATTACGTTTTAGGTGCAGTTCAGTGCCACTCCTCATCCTGCTGTGTTCTTGTGTGCCTGAGAGTGTGTGCATGTACATATATTTTTCTTGAGTTCATGAGAATCTTAATCTGAACAGGTTTATCGAGTGAGTTCCACTGGAAGGGGTTTGCTCTTGTATCTGTGTTGTGGCTAAATAAAGGAGAAAGAACAAAGTATTTTAAATTACATGCTTGTCTGATATATATCAGTGGAGAATTCTTATGCCTGTGGGTGTCACAGGAGATGTCGAACAATTGCTGCTCAGTCCTGCTGTGGGCATTTGTATTTACTCTTTTCTCAGATATTATGGCATATGTAGCTATGCTAGCTGAGCACATGACAAACCACTGTGCCTTGGAGTAACAGTCAAGGGAAGGAAAATGTAGGATTTCTTTTGCACATGACTTTTATGTGCCTGGCAGTGTGTGGGCAGGTAGTGAAGATACCAGGGTTTCTGCTAAAGAAGAGGTTAAAGCTGCACTGCGCTTGAATGTTCTTAGTTATTTGTATTAAAAAGTGATCATTACAAATATGAAGTCCTTTTCTGTCTAACTTACAAAACTGTTATTTGTCCTGTAGGTCTGCAATGAAGTCTTGTACGTTACAGAGAGGTTCAGATCACATTCAGTCCATTAGTGCAGAACCTACCCCAGGTCTCTGACTGATCCTGTATTTGTTACTGAGTGGTACCACCAGTGTCCAACACCTCTGCTTGAAGTAAAAACCTGGCAGGGTTACAGGTAGATGGGTTTTCTCCTGATGCAGTCCGTCCTACCTGCAAATCTCTACCTGCAGAACTTCTGGAAGTACTCCACCTCTTTCCTGCACGTTTGAATTTATAGTACACTTGTTTTGGTAAATGGCACATCCTTGTCTGGGTTTAGCTGTGCCAGAATAGCAGAAAGAACTTGGCCCTGTGGGAGACGAGAGCTTTGTTTAAAGAGGGGCTCTCGGGCCAATTAAGGAGTGGCATTGATGAGAGACTTTCTCGGAAAAAGGATTGCTGTGAGGCTGGAAAGAGCGGGAGAGCATTCAAGTGCGTAACCTTGTTTTACCTTCCTTCTGAGGCTGTAGGAGACCACTGCTAGAAATGAAATGCAAAACACTGTGGGAGCTAGAAATACATAGGTGTTATTAAGGAGAGATTATAGAGCATAGTATTTCATGTAGAAACCTGAAATAAGAGGCTGTAAAATTCCAAATCCAGTTTCCTTTCACAGTGTGTATTGTCTCCTGTTTAATTACGCTCTGCCCTGTCCCTAACAGGTTTTTATAGCAAATTAACAACTCCTACCTAGAAGATTGCTATAGTGCATGCAACTATTCTTTAGATCTTTTAATAAATGGCAATGCTTCTCAGCCTTTTAATGGTTATTTCATTGACATTCAAATGACTTTGCCTTCCTCTAAATAGCTGGCTCTTTTGTGTAGAAAGACCCCTATAATTATTTTTGTCCCACTGTCCTACCCTTGAATGGACTTCAGAAGCAGAGTGCAATAAAAGTTTCACTGCTGGTGTTTGTCTCTATATCCACTGTCTTCTCTTTCTATTACCAATGACAAAGGTATTAATGAAAAGTACTAATTTTATTCAACTTGTGCAGTAATTCTATATTAATTTTTAGGGATTCAAAAATCTACTGATTGTTATCGTAGAAAGAGATGAATGAATTATAGGAACTTACAAAAAACTAGTAATTCAAATGGGAAAAGCTTGGCCCAGAAGCTAAAACACCAGGGTTGCAAGTCCAGGGCTGCTGCTAACTTTGTAAATCTGTCTTGGCAATCACTTAATGTGTATCTCTTTTGCCAGCAGTGAAACAGGTATGACAGTGCTTGGTCTCCTTTCCTTAAGAGGCAGTGGTAGTTGGAGATTTTCCATGTGAATGATAAATGCTATTATTTCAGTTCTGAGACATACTGCTATTTTTCTTTCCTACAGGATGCTAGGTTTCTAAAGACAGACTGAGGAAGGCAAAATAAGCTTCCTTCTCTAGGCAATAGATATCTCTGGAGCCCAAAACATTTACTTGTTTACCCTATTGCAAAAGAGCAATTCAGGAGCACAAGCTTAACCAGAGGGATGCTGGAAAAGAAAGGAAATGCATATGTGTCTTGATCCCATGACCCCCCAGCCACCTTCAGTTGCTTTGGATGAAATGTGTCCATCTGGAAATCCTCAGGCTAAAGCTTTGGGTAGGATGTAAGATGATGTGGTACTTGATATAAGCTAATATTATCTTCCTTTATTAAGGAAGCAGGATTTGAGAGCAGAATAAATTTAAAAGGCTGGTAAATGCTGCACAAAACCAGTTACAAACCTCTGGAAATCCATTCTGTGCTTTGGCGTAAAGGAATAGCTGATGGAAGTGACATTTTTTAGCTTTTGGAAAGAAGCTGTCAGTAGTTCTTAAGACACTTTCTGTTCAGCGCCCCTGTCTTAACACTAGTAGCATGACAGAGTTTATTAGGATCATGCTGAAAACCCCATGAATCCTGCCTATTGCTCTCTTCACTCACACATCAGCATGTGAGTCCCCAGGTGACAGGAGCCTTCCTAGACTATTGCATAGTGCTGGGAAGTCTGCCAGGTTCTTTTTTTCCAAGCAACAAATAAACCCAAGTGAACACAGATAAACTGAAATCCTTCTTCCTGTTTTATATTGTGTGCATACTCACAAATGTTTATTGCCAGAAACTCCCAGTTTGGATTGCAACACACTCTACATGGAGCTGGAATTCTCTAGTGAATAATGTAGAGGTCATGGGCTTTGTGCTGGAAGGCAACAAAAATTAATGTACAAAGCCCTTTTCTGAGGCCTTACATGAAAGGATGCAGAGATGGATTGTGGTATTTGTGACTCAGTACACTAAGGCACGAATCTGTTCATGTGTTAACCAGCCTACCTGACCTCGAAGGGGCTGTGTGTGCTTTGCCTGTAACTGAATGACTCTATCTCCACTTGCCCAGCTTATAAATAAAAACTAGAACAGTGCCTTTCTTCTGGAGCCAGAAGATGTGGGCATTGACTCATGCTTGCAATATAGTAGCGTGTCTGCAGTCGTAAATGTTGAAATGCCAGTGCCTAGTAAGATACAGATACTTGAGGTGTCTTTTGGGAGTCAAAAGTGTTCATTTAGTGAAGGCTTTTATTAAGGAAGTGCTTGGCTATTATATGTTCTCTCTTATTCCACCTAGTCCCGTGAAATTTTTTGTCTAGCAAATTCTACTGATTATTCATGCAGCTCGAAGGAGTGGACCAAACTGCCTTGCTCTGACCCATGGTGTGTGCAGTCTGCCCAAGCCTTCCCAGCAAAGTTCATAGATAGAGGTTCTCTTCCAGCTGTTTTTTATTTTTTTTAATTAATAAATCCTGTAACACAGCTGCATAATGCAGGAGGGGCTTATCTAAGTGTGCAGGACAGCTGAGCAAGGGGGGCATTCTGCCCTGCTTATAGACCCCCTAACCACACTACATTGTTTGGCCCTTTTCAGAGTCTTTTACCAGGCTGCTCATTTCAGGTGAAGCCTCCTGGCAAGCAAGGGGAGGATAGCTGGAACCAGTTCTGCACACCTCCTGCTCATTGGGGCAGCCTCAGCACACGGAGGACTTTGCAGACCACGCTTTTCTCTCTGCACTGAGGAGACTTCTTGGAGCTTTCCAGGTGGCTTCTCCAAGGTAAGCTGTAAACAGCTGTAAACATTAGTAACAGGTTAAACAGGTATGTGCATTTCTCTCTTTTGCTCTGCTTTCACAGAAGAAAGGATGTTGGGAGTAGGAAAGTTGGTGAAGCAGCTCTGCGAGAGAATGGCAGGAGAAGGAAGGAAGGCTGATCTGTAGGATCAGAGGAAAATTGAGGCTGTGAACAGATGAATGAAGAGATGCATTGTTTGCATTGCCTGCGGCAAAGATACGGAAATACCTGACCTCAGATGAAAAAATAAGCTGCATGCCAGTATGTAGAGGATTTAGGGAGGGGAAGGTAGTACTCAGTATTCATAATTTTTCTCAGTACCAGCAACTTACAAAGAGTGAGGCACATTATTTAAAACCAATAAGGTATTGAAACAGTGCATGGGAATGTCTTCGTCGATTTTGATGGGTCATCCCACTGACCTCCCACTGAGGGAGAAACCAGGGCTAGATGGACTATCAATGACTGTATGAATGCATCACAGCGTGGTTTACTGACTGAATTTGCACAATCTGGCTAAGTAAGTATAAGGAGGAAGGAATCAAAGCATGAGAGAGGGCTCGACCAAAGCTGACAGAGAATTTAAGACATCAGAATAACTGATAAGAGCACCTTATGACTGGCAGCCTCTTCCACAAACCCCTCAGCCTTCATCAGGAGTTACGACCTAGCTGCTAGTGCAGCTGCTTAGCTCCTGGGTTTTGGTATGGTGTTTCTCAGCATGGATTAGCCATCTGTGTAGGTATGAGGTCTCCCTCACCATTACACGAGCAGGGCAGGTGCATGTTCTGACCAGTAGTGAAAAAGGAGTGAGGGTGAGTATGGAGCCTCCTTCTGAGTCAAGTGACATCTGGTAGAGAGAACACAGAACTTCTTTCATATTATATATCTGCTGTAGATAGTGCTGATAATGACTGGGTAATCTTCTCATTGTCATCAAGCCTGCCTTTAAAAGCAGAGGCCATTTTAGAGGCTGGATTTCAATAGCAAAAGATGAAATGAGAAAAATGGTCATTTGTTGCTGTTCAGTGATGGGTATGAGAAAGTTTGTGGGATTGGACGGTGATTAAAAATGTAGCAAAGGGAACTGAAGTGGGTGCTGTAGGAACTCTCTTACATGCTGCACAGCAGGTATATCTGTTTTTTACTTCATCAGAAAAACATCAATGTGATTGAACAATGTTCCCTGTATAATGTAGATGCCTAACTGTCTGTAGATTGCCCCTTTGAATTTCTCTGGGATTCATTGCGTCTTCTGTTGGGAGGAAATTATCAACAACAAGAGGAAATCCTGTACTAGTACTGAATAGTCCTTATTTTAAAGGTACTTCCCTTCTTGTGGGAATTGTATATAATCAGAACAACACTCCATAAAACAGATGAATTATTTTAGAAGGAGACAGGTCAGCCTTTTATTTAAAAGGTCTGACGTTATTGTACATAAGAAAATCAATTGTTAGAGTGGATGACATTCTTCCACTAGCTGCCTGTGCTTCCCAAAGGTGGGGCAAAGTTTAAGGCATTGGTAACAGGAAGCCTGGGCTCCTTAGAGACTTTCATGTTTTCAGGAGCACGCAATGACAGAATGACTCCTTTTCTTCCCCAAAATAGCACCAGGAATAAGAATGATTAAACTTTACCCCGTTAAGGATTGGAATAGGTAAAGATGCAAATGGTGCACATACCTGTGGGCCAACACCAAATATCCACTAGGTTGGTGTGGGCAGGGGAAGGTGCTGCATTAGTCAGCGTTGTGCTGTAAATGCTGTGCAAGCAGAAAGAGAAGCTCTTTTGAAGACAAACCTTTCCAATAGGTTTCCAAAATCTTTCTCTTGGTACTTCAGTTCAGATTACAGCACAGACCTTTCCCACCACATAAACCAATAAGGGCTGAGCAGGGGGCAGGTGCAGTTCCCACACAAAGCCAGGGGCTGAACTACCATGTGGCTACAAATATGTCCTGGAGTTTGGGGCACCAAATCAACTGAGCACGCTGAGAGGTGTGACTGTAGATGTAAGGCTAAATGGTTGTCATTCCCTCACCTGTAAAATCCAGGTTTCAAAGGAGGCCATTGAAATCCCACGTACTCTCCTCAACCAGCCATGAAGCTCTTAGAGCCCTGAATGAGTAAGATACTCCATGAAAGAAACTAAAGCAAAATATGTTATGGGGCTCTAGAAGTCTTTGTGTTGTTGCTGGTTTAGACAAAGTTTGTCTAATTTTTCTCTCCTCCCTGGGAGGTAAGAAGGCTCCCTGCTTCTTCATGGTGCTGACAGAGGTTTGCAGGACTCTTTACACAGCCCCCTCAGACCTGACCTCATCCTGCCAGGAAACAGACTGAAGGCTTATTTTCTGCCCCTGCAGCACAGCAACATCCCAGGCTGAAAGCACAGCCTCAATGGCAGGGCTGGCTGAGAGCCACAGGGGCCCAAGACTGGGAATTCCCATGGTCTGCCCCCAGGGACAAAGCTGAAGGAGTGACACATCAGGTTTCCGGGTAGAAAACTCCCTTTGTTTTTTTTTTTTTTTTAAACTGCATCAATATCGTCATAATGTGCTAGCCAGACAGTCTGACTTTATGCATTTTTTAAATAAGAGGGTGCAATAATGCAATTATTCTTTAGCTTTCATTTTGGCTGTATACTTTTTAATGGGAAAAAAAGGTTCAAAATCCCCATCTTATTGCCAGGTCTTCTCCTAGGAAGTGCAGCCTTCTCTCCACACTATTTTCACTGCCTTTCACAAGATAGATACCCAGTCTGTACCAAACAGTTGCTGAGAAAGCTGTGATTCAAGCTTTATATAATGCAATACTTTTTATACCAGACTCTGTTGGGAAACAGCCTGTTCAACTCAGCTATCTGCATTGCATTAACTTTTATAACCTAGAACTCCCATCAGAAAGGAGATTTTTATGAGATTGCATTTGACACATCCCCAAAAATGTTCCCTTAACAACTATGTCTGACTGACTGAAAAAGGCTAGAGAAGACTTTGCCAGGGGCTAGTGCCACCTCAGATTTAATTTTTGGCGACAGTGTCTGCTCCTCACTCATTTGCACTGTTGCAACACTGCTGTTAATCCTGTGGGACAGGGAGAGATGATGAAGATAATTTTGTACACCGGACTTCCACGCAGCACCTAGCCTGACTTTGCTCTGAGATCGCAGAAGTTGCAGAATGAAGCATAATCCAGGGGAGTGGGTGGGGCACCGGGGAGAAGTTGAGACCCCTTTTATGCTGAAGCCTGATTCTAAAGAGGAGGTTTTTATTAATAAGATCCCTATCCCCAGGGATTTTCAGTCTCAGCAGTACTCCATCTGCCTATCCCCAAAGTTGGGCGATATTTGCAGTGCACTGTGGAGGTGTAGCACTATATTCCAGGTAAGAAGTTGGGACTCAGAAAGTTGAAAATCAAATAGTTGAGCTGCTTGGCAGAGGTGTTTCAAACTGGGTTCAGCTTTTTCTTCAGGACTCCTGCAGCAGTTCTGGATTCAAAGCACAGCTGCTCTTGATTTTCTGGAAGCCTCAGAGGGTAAACAGTTCTTCACATCAGCCTGAGTTACTTCCCATGTCAGAGTTTCAGCACAGGGAACATTTAGGAAGCCTTTTTCTAGTCTCCTACAGCACTTAAGCAAATGGAAGGAAAAGAAAAGAATCCAGTTCCCACTTTACCCTTAACTCTAAGACTGTATTTTCCACTCCAAAGTCTCCTAACACATTCAGCTATTTCAGCAACAGCCCAACCCCTTCACTACACCCCGAAGAAAAGAAATCCAGCCAGTGTTTGGAATGAAACAGGTTTTGTAGGCAAAATTAATACTTCCCTTAGATGTGTTTTTTTTGTGTTTGACTTCAACCCTCAACATGGTATTTCTAACACAGTCTTTTGGGTATAATGTACTAGGTCTTAAATAAATTATTTGGAGTCATGGCTTCACTTATGATGTCTCAAATCACCATGTGTATGGTTTATCAGTAGGGCTGAAGGTCTTGGATTTGCTACTCAGACCCCTTCAACAGGGAGGGATAAGTGGTGACACATACAGGTTCTCTTTATGTGGACCAGATCTAGATAAGAGTGGGTTTAAGGGGAGAAAAATACCCATTTGAGGGCTCTGTGTGACCATGGGGCATGCACAGCTGAAGACTTTGTTGAGATGGCACAAATTGCCATTGTGGGACTGGATCATGGCAGGGACATGGCGAGGTGCAAGCTGGGATCCCAGTGGAAAATCTGCAATAATAAAAATGCTTCAGATGTGAAAACTGGCATTTAGAATGCAGCTTTGGGGGGAGTTAAAGGCAGGAAAGGAAACTTGTTGGGACTGTGGAAAGAGGTGAGGATTGAGAAAAGGGGCCCACGTGTGAAAGGAGAGGCTGGTCTCCTCAATCCTCCTCACTTGTCAGAAACGTCATGGCTGTTTCCAGCCCCGTGTGATGTATCAGTTGCTTGGACACAAGAGACAGAATCGTCATCAGATAAGGCTGAACCTTTATTCTGACTGAAGTCTAAACCTTTATTCTGACTGAAGTTGCCTCTGTTCATGAAATGAATGTAATTACCTGGATGAGAAGCTGACAATAAAACATCACTCCTTTTGCACAAGGTGGCCCAGACCCTGAATTTCTGCAGACACAGCCGTGCTCCTACAGTCTTCCCTGGGCATAAGGAATAACACAGATTATTTTCCCCCTAACTAATTGTTTGCTTCCCTTCTGTTGCCTGCCTGTGACTGTCTGATACCAGGAACAGTGAGAAATGTGTAGCACTAATAAACAACTAGATGCTTCAGCAAGGCATTTGTGCCTACACATGGCTCAGTTGCTTAAAACGGCCAATCTCTAACTTGGAGCGATGGCAGGGATGTATTCAAGGAATGAACAAGGAGCCCTTATAACCTTGGGCAAGTGGTCTTTGCGTGATGATGTCAGGGGAAAAAAAAAGGCAATTAGGACTTGTTAGGACTCGTTTTGCAATCCTTTGTAAGGAGAGAAAGGCTAAATCTCCTTAGAGCGGGTAGGAAAGCTCTTTTCTGGAGGACATATGAAAATAGGTCAGTTGTGTCTCTTCTTAGGGAGTGTACAGAAAACACAGATTAGTGTCTCTGGAACAATTTTGGTTTATGCTCTGGCTTTCACAAGAGGAGGAAGGCTGTGAGGCAGCAGAGTGATTGCTGTATTCAGTGGCGTGGCCCATGGGAGCGAAGGAGCGCCGTTTGGGGCGGGGGTGTCGGCTGCACAATAGCGATGGGGCTGTTTGGGAAACGCTTTCATACAACTTTATGAGAGAGAGAAAATAGATGCCTATAGAAATAACTTTTACAACTCAGTTGATTTAAAAGAGAATGAGAGTGCAATGAGGGTGCTTTTGTCCCAGCAAAGAACTTTATAGTATGTATTGTGTCCTGATGTCTCTGGCTTTCTGCAGGTTGGGGTGCAATGGGCTGACTCTCCCAGGTTTTCCTTCTTCTCCCTCTGAGGCCAGCAACTGTGTCAGGGCTCAGTTCTAACATTTATGGCATAAGGGAAAGAAGATTTCTTTAAAAAACCAAAACAAACCAGAAAAACTGTGCAGAGACTTGGTACCGTGGGTAATAATCAGAAGTTTCACCCTCATCAGGGGGATGAGATCACAGTTGCAGTCCGAGATTGCTGTTTCTTCCTGGAACTTGTGGGATAAAGTCTGACGTGGTCAAAATGGACAAATAATGAATTCAGTGCCACTGAACGCTGAGATATCCCTTACAGTAAATAATTTAGTGTCAGAAAATATTTTTCTGTTCTGGAGCCGTACTGGTGTCTCTATGGAGCAAAAGCATTGCACTACTGTAAATGCCTATTCCAGACGACAGGTTATGGTTGTGCTCTGGTGAAATAGCCACTATTCATAAGTTTGAATTAAGTGTTATTAAAAAATGAGAAAATAGTGAAATGTGTTGGGCACACTGAACTGTCAGAGTCCTGCAGGCTCACAGACATGCACACCTGAAAAATAACAGCAGTTTCAGGCACCACTGCAAATCCTCCCTTCTGGCCCCTGAACTTCCTCCTGTATTCTCGGAGATAAGCCAGCCTGCACATCACATGCAAGGGATGGCACAGTGTGACCTTAACAACACACATGCCATTATGGTGTCCAGATGAGCAGGGAAGGACCAGTGTTAGCAGTTTTTCTCCTGCCAGATGTTTTTTTCTGGAAAAATTGTTGAAGAAGTGAGGTAAGGTTCAAACCATGTACACTGCTAGTCCCAAAACCAAACCAGGTCACTTTGACTTTTGAGAGGCAGTGATACCTTGACAAGAGAGGAGACCTGATGGCAAAGCACAGTGGTGCTGGCCAGATAGTTTGCATCTATGATGCCTCTCATATCACTAAGATGCCAGAAAGAAACCCCAGGCCTCTGGGAGGGAATGTTTGCCATCTGCTTCCCTCTGTTGACTGAGTTATTGAAGTACACTAAACTTGGGCACATTGAAGGCAAACTTCAAAGACAATAAAGTGGGGTGGAAAGGCAGACAATAGGCCAGATTCCTGGCATTCATGAGCTGCTGGAACTTTGCTCACAGTACTGCAATGGCTGAGGATTGGCCCACTTTGCTCTTAGTTTAAGCAGCCCCTTTTATATAAGACCATGCTCTCAAAATGAAAAGACATGTGTACACACTTTCAAAGGTGCATCACCCTTCTCATGTCTAAATAATATCACCCTCAACCTAAACTTTTCTTGTTTGACAGATCGAGCTGTCTTTCTTGTTTGACAGCCCAAGCTGTCAGTCATTGCTGGCACTTGGCCTACAAACAGGGAGGAAAATGAAGCAGTTTTCTTGTTCTAATGCTGTTTTTAAAACAACAGCTTTGTATTAGTCACCACAGCTACCAAATGCGGGCAGCAGTTCAGGAGAGCTTTCCAAGAGTATTGCTTTCTGCCACTGAAATGTTGTTGGTAAACTCACACTGGCTGTAAGACTCAGTTTCCAGTTCTTCATTGGGTGCTATGGAAATGTAGTGTGCATTATAGGGAGATACTTTTATTAAACCCTAACAGCTCATTTGCACTGGAGTCAAACTGCATAATATCTATCATCCTGTCCTGCTGTGCCTTGACCACAGAGTATACATTTCCCTCATCTGGGAAGGGAGAAATGGCAGCAGTGACTCATGGTCGACACTTATGTCATTTGACATGAATACCATTTCCACTGGAGACTTGCAAGACCCTGGCTTGCAGTTTCTTTTGTTTTCTGACTACTTCTCTGGCATCCTCCTACGTGACATTGTGTTTGAAAATGCTAAAAAGGGATGCTCAGTTGGCATAAGATTCACACAATTTATTTTCTGCTGATAGAAGTGTGCTACTCAAAGGGGCTTCAGCTCTCCATAAAGCACCTCCCAAATTTGAACAGATTTATGTTTGCACTGTTTGCCTGAGATGCACTGCACAACAGCATGTCTGTGTTCAGAAACAAACTTCACCCTTGGCAAAGACACCTTCATGGGCTTGACACAATCCTCCCCGAGGTGTACAGGTAACTTTGAGGGCTCCCCTGAGCTGGTTGGAAGAACACTGTGAGCTCTGCATTATCTCCTGAGAAGTAAGCTGAAGTGACAAATCACCTGCTGGACACTTTTTCTCAGCTCACCCTGTGCTGAGATGCTGCTGCCTGGGACAGAGCTTAGAAATACTGTGGACCTCTTTAAGAGAGTAAATCACTTTAAGCTTTTTGGCAACAAGATGTGATCATCTGCCCATCTGCAGAATGTATTGGCTGGCCACCACCTGGCAGTTGTCAAAAATAGCCATGGGATCTCCTGAATGTGCCAAGGAATGCTGCTGCTCTTTCTTGGTGGCCTGTGATCAGAGGCACGAGCTGATGCTTTGCTTGGCTCTGCTCAGCAGATAGATGTTTTAGGACTCTGGTTTTAGCTGTCATCACCAGGCATCATTTGTTGTTGTCTCTACTTCAGGCCTGCTCTGGTACATAACAGCTATGAGTGGATTTGCTCAAAGGTCAGCCATCTTTCAACACTAGGATGAACCAGATTCTTTCCTCATTTGGCTCGTACATGGGGCTTTGCTCACTTGGAGTATCCTGCCAGAACCTTAAATAATCCTAAATTATGTGGGATCACTGCTGAGCTCTCCTACCCCTAGCAATCTCTTGTGGTTCCCTTAAATGTTCTGGGTGATGGAACACTGGGAGCATGTAGAGTTAAATCAAGTGAGCATAAATGTTCTATTATTTACATCTTTCTGCAAAAGGGCTGATAAACTCCTCTTTGGGGTGAGTGAAAATAGATAGAAGTAATCTTTGCAATTATCTTCACAGATGCCTAACTACAACGTATACAACTTGTCCTTGACTTTATGTTTAGCATTTGACATGAAGAGAATTACAGAGGATGCACAGGGCTTTGGCCTGCCTTCCTGCTTTGAAGATAGGTTGGTTTGTGCCTGGGATTTATGGTAAAGCAGGCAAAATTCTCCATGCAGTTTTTTTTGCTGCCAACATGAGCCCAGTGTTGCCTGCATCCATCACACAAGGGCTTTCTCTTAACACATGCCACTGCTTAGGTACTTGGTTGAAATGCAGAGTCTGCTACTGTTTTTATGCCTTGAACCAGCCCTTCTATTCTGATAGCTTCCTTAATAGCACAACAAGGATTGATAAACTCAGGAGAGCTTTTCCTGGCAAACAGGAAGGTAGGAAGAAGGTAGCTCAAAAGAAAGTTTCATCCATGTGAGAGAATGGAGAGAATGGAGAGATGCAGTTCCTGAGCTGAGTCACACATGAAGTCACAGGTATTTAACCAAATCAGCTTTTTTTTTTTTTTTTCTTTTTGTAGGCAGCCAAGGACAGTATTTCATTCGCTGCTAATGTTTTTGGTTTTTTTTCCCTTTGCAGTCAGATACAGGTACTGTTTGGATACATGTGATGAATGAAAGAGTGATTGCCACAGTTCCAGATCAACAACACTGTACTTCCCATTTCAGGCACAATTATGCTGTGGTATCTAGATAAAAGGAGGATATTGTCTGAAGGGTCATGGTATATGCATTTTTTTATTCACTCAAATGACTCTGAATGCTTCCTTTTTGAAATGATTCACCTTTTCAACTATGGGATTTTGAATGACCTATTTAGTGCCTGATTCAACATTAACTGACACTGTGGAACAAATTTCTGTTTGTATTAGTGAATATTTACATAAAATCCTTTGTTAGCCATGCAAAGATCAAATGAACAATGCCATCTCTTAAGTGCTATTTTGTCTTTTTTTTTAATGAAGTTTACAGTTAATTTTAAACATTGTGATTTTTAAAGTGGGATCAAAATGCAAAAGCTTAACTTTATAACTGAAAAGATTTTACTTTGAGGATGTATTTATTGTGGCTGTAATATCACCATCCATTTTACTTTAGAATAATAAAAACTGAGATATTGTTTCACTACCAAAAATTCATTCAATATTCTCTTTGGTATGAAAACGCGAATGATCAAGACCAATTAAATGCTAATATAAACAAAAGAATTTGCAGCGCTTACTGGTGGTGTCCAGTTAAAGAATTCCATATATGTTCAGAATGCCACAGTCATTTCAGCATAGCATAGCACAGAATAAAATAGAATAGACAATTTCAGTCGGAAGGGACCTACAGTGATCATCTCAACCTGATCACTCAGGGCTGACCAAAAGCTAAGGCATATTTTTAAGGGCATTGTCCAAATGCCTCTTACACACTGACAAGCTTGGAGCATTGACCACCTCCCTGTGACGTCTGTGTCAATGGCTGACCACCCTCTTGGTAAAGAAACGCTTCCCAATGCCCAGTCCAAGCCTCCTCTGTTATCCATTCTCTTTTAAGAGAACCACAAAAGTGGTTCTGGTTTAAGTAAATGAAGTAAATCAGATTGTGATTAATGGGAAAGAAAGGGAAAGAAACTTATCCACAAGTAATTTTGCAGATCTACATCTGGTTCTGAGAGGCAAAGTTAATTCTTCACAAAGTAGAACATTTCTTCAGTTTGACAAGTACTGGATTCTGTGCAATTCCTTGTGTGTGACTTAAACAGATTTCCATAGAGCACTGTTTCAAGAAGTGCACATGAATTGATGAGGTCCAAACACCAAAAATTATGTGTTACCTTGTTATTTGTTACTTTATTCCCTCTTCCAAATCCCAAAGAATGACCTGTATTTGCCATGAAACACTTCTACCAGCATTTGTGTTATCTTATGTCATGATGGACAAAATATATAACGTGGGGTAAGCTAAAACATATTTTAGAAACTCTCTGCCTTCTCTTCTATGTATTTTTCTCTACCATGGCCTCTGAGACCTCTTTTGACAAAAAATATTATGCAGTTTGTAGTAAGGGGGGGAGTGTCCTTCCTGAAATACTCAATAGCACTCGAGAAGTTCATGGATTCCCATTCTCTCACTCTCATATGATTGCTGTGCCAAATGAAACCCAGTGCCATACACAGGTTTACTCAGAGGATGAGTGGCTTGTAAGAGTACCCAGGGCAGTTGTCTGGGCACTTGGGTCATGAGAGAAGCCCACTTAACTAAGGTAGGTAGCATGTGAGTCATCTGAACTGTGAGTGAGAAGGCAAAATTAGAGAAGATTTAATTTCTGCTTTGAGTTGCCTTGGATTTAATATCATTTATAGGAATATTATCTGTGCTTCCAGCAACTTTCCACAGGCTGTTTAAAATCTGTTACTGGTGGTCGAGTATTTGCAGCTGCCTGAATGCAGGACATTTTCACCGGCACCATGTACCTATCTGGCTGGCTTTTGGTAAGTATGTGAAAATAATTCATGATTCCATATGGAGTTGTTGGTGCTTGGTAGATTGTATTACTTTAGGGGCATATCATAGCCAACACCTATGAAGAGATGAAGATACTAATTTCTCCAGTAGCAAGCTGACTGGTACCCTTCCTATTGAAAGTGCCATATTTGTAATGCCAAAGTGGATTCATCATATTTAAATTTAACAAAATACCTGCAGTTACTGACAGGGTTCCCTCTGTCGATGCGAGCAGCTACCTCATGCAATGCCATGACTACCATGAATATTCATATTTTCACCCACATACCCACTTGATTTTGTCTTCTTAAAGCCTCTTGCTTTATTTATGACCATCTCTAGGCTTTTTTCTCAGAAATAGCCATCAGGATGGTAACATTCATGAGCCTTACCTAATTCTGAGAAAACTGTGAAGTCGTTCTGACACTTCTCTAGGCATTTTAATATCTCAAATGTAGAGTCTTTCTTTAAGGCCAGTTGCTGAATAAAACTGCAGCTCTATCTACTTGCAGCTGTATTTTCAGCCAGTTCTTGTCTGGCCAAGTGTAATGGAGATAATTTTGTATTTAATTTCTATTTGCTTTCTTTTAAGACCACTGTGAACATAGTGGTCATTTGGAGAATAATACTGTCTTCATAGTGATGCAAACATGCAAAGTCATATTTCAAACCTTTTTCTTAGTGAGATAATATGCATTGTGCAAAAGCTTTTCTGTTGTTTCAGTCAACTATATCTTATAGTACAAGGCTAGCGAGAAGAAAATAAATCATTGTTAACACCAAAATAATGAATAAATCACTGAACAGAATAAGGAGAAAGATTATTCTTTCCCATATTACACAAACCAAGAAAGATTATGTTTATGAGTATAGCCATGCCAGGATTCAATATCAAAGTATTCGTGTTTCATTTCCACTGCAGGGAGAGAAAGTGCAATACCCCTTTCCTCAGAAATCAAGATGCTACCTAGAAAACGGTGTGTTTCTGTTTTAATCATTCATTTTTGCTTACACCCCAGACCTGCACATCATCCTATGCTGGGCACAGGACTTTAGAGCTCCAAAATGCAGTCAGAGTTCTTCAGAAAGCTGGAATACTTGGCTGAGTTCTTGCTTTGGTCCTGCCTTTAAATCTAATGGAAAATAGTCTGAAATGTGATGGACAAAAAAGGAGAGATATACAGGCTACACCTATGTGTTCCATTCCCCTGGGAAGAAATTATCTCCAATTTAGGAACCTCTTTCCTTTCTTTCTTTGCCTGGAAAATCCATAGAAAACTGCAGGAGAAATGGTATCTGACTGCATGGTGGTCCCCCTGTGCTACAGTACAGGAGAAAGGAGCAATTCCTTTTCAGTGCAGGGAATTTTTCTCCTCTAAACTAAGCAAAATCTAATTTCTCTCAGAAAGGAGAAGAATGGGGAGATGAAAACACCTGAAGGGTGGTTGTAGTCAGCTGGGGGTCGGTCTCTTTTTCCAGGCAACTACTGACAGAACAAGAGGACAAAGTCTTAGGCTGTGCCAAAGGAAATATAGGTTGGATATCAGGAAAAAGTTTTTCATGGAAAGAATGGTGAGGTACTGGAATTGTCTGCCGGGGAAGGTGGCGAAACCAACATCCCTGGATGTGTTTAAAAACAGATTGGATGTGGCACTCAGTGCCATGGTTTAGTTGAGGTGTTAGGGCATGGGTTGGACTCGATGATCTTGTAGGTCTCTTCCAACCTGGTGATCCTGTGATTCTGTGTGATTCTGTGAAAAAGCAGTCTCTATATTTTATTGGTCCAAATAAAAAGAGGGGATTTTTTTCCCCAGTATTAAAACACAGAAAATATTCAAGTTTTCCATAAAATCTGTGACAGGGCTCTGTGCTTGCAGCAGTAAGCAGCAGCACCTCTGGGTGAGCTGTGCTAGCAGTGAGCTGGAGCCTGTGCAGCTGTGCTTCAGCAGCCAAGTGCTTGCTCCCAGCGCCCTGGGACTCCCAGCTTGGCTGGGGAAGATCCTGTTTTCAAGCTGGCTGAGCTCTGAGCCCGGCCAGGAGCGCAGGGCTGTGTGAATACACCCTCGCACATGTGCTGCAAGGTGCCTTGGGCAATGCTAAGGACTCTGCGCAGCCAGGACCTCTTGCTGCATCTGGGAGCATCAAACATGTGACAGCACCGAGGCCAACGGGTGCGAAACGATCCCAGCCCCCGACAGGAGGCTGCCTGGTAGGAATGTGGGACTCCCCAGCCCTGCCTGGGATCTGCCAGGCACAGCAGCAGCTCGCACTGGCCAAAGGGGAGCCTGTCAATGCTATAAACTCTGCATGTTCCAGAGCTCTGCAAGAAGATGTCCAGTTTTGCCTTCACCTTTGATGTGGACACCTTGGATAAGCATAAAAATAATGGGAAATAATGTGGAAGAATTTCTCTAATTTCAGCGTTGTAAATTCCAGCTTGGTTTGCCGATGAGCTGTATAAGAGCTGTGGAGGCGCACTCTCTAGAGAACAGAGATGCCTGCGTGCCTTCAAAAACTCTTAATGAATCCTTTCATAGGAAGCAAATAATGTTTTTAAAACTAGTCCAAGCACCTGATTATTGTGTAAAACATGAGGGTAAAAATGCACTGAGAAATGCAGAAGTAGCATCATTTCTACAGTTAGCTCTAATATGGAGCCAACAGCTGGCCAGAGGACAAGCAGATAATGCCCAGTGCTGATGATCTGCTGTGAGTTGGGGAGCGCAGGGCACACACCCATGCAGTGTGTCAGTGCTGGAAAGCATCTTGGATGGGTTCAGAGTGCAGCTCCCAGCATGCCCGGGGACCCTGCTCTCCTGGTTTTGGCTGGGATAGAGTTAGTTTTCTTCCTACTAGCCGGTACCATGCTGTGTTTTGGATTTAGGGTGAGAACAATGTTGATGATACACTGATGTTTTGCTGAGCAGTGCTTACTCTAAGTCAAGGACTTTTCAGCTTCTCACACCACACCACTTAGAGAAGGCTGGGGGGCACAAGGACATGGGAGGGGACACAGCTGGGTCAGCTGACCCCAACTGCCCAAAGGGATTTTCCATACCTTATACATCATGCTCAGTACATAAGCTTGGGAACTGTCTGGGCATTGTTCAGCAGGTGATGAGAAATTGCATTGTGCACCACTTTTTTGGTATAGCCTAATTATTATTATTATTATTACCTTTCCATTTCTGTCCTATAAAACTGTTAACCCCTGAATTTTACTTTTTTTCCCCCAGTTCTCTCCCCCATCCCACTGGTGGGGGGAGTGAGCCAGCAGCTGTGTTGTGTTCAGCTGCCTGCTGGATTAAACCATGACACCCGTGTGTGCATCGCCTTCCCACAGGACCCCTCCTGAGGTGCTGGGGATGGGGGAAACTCAGAGCAGAAGTGGCACCTGCCAGCTTCACCCTTGTTCTCCCCCAGCTTGGCTGCTGCTGCCAGTTTGCTGCTGTCTCCCAGTGGCAGCCACCAGCCTCCTCCTTCTCTGTATTTCCCAGAAGTCATCTTTCCCTACAGCTCTGCCGCAGGCTGTGCCTGCATGGGCAGGCACCCGAGGTGCTGCATCAGGCTGGGTGAGTCAGGCTCCCTCCAGCACTGGTAGGGTGTCCTAGAAGCATGGCACAAGGCGACTGATCTGGCCCTTCCTGGGGAAATCCAAGGTCTGACAGAAGCTGTTAATCTGAGCACAGACTGTGCTTTGTGAGCAAGCAGCAGTGCTGCCTCCAAACTTATCCCTGGAGGCAGAAGGTGTGCACTTACCCAGTGCTGCTCCCAAGGTAATCCCTGTGTCAGGAAAACATGCAATCTGTGCAACCAGTTCACGGAGAGCTGTTCATAGGCCACTGCACCCCACCATTTTTTCCATCATTTGCAAACATCTAAGGGTAAAACACAATGCAGGAAGGGATGTTCCAGTTTCTCCCTCTGTGAGCATCACCCTTTTTCAGCCTGCATGATATCCATCTGAAGAGCAGTGATGTTTTGCTGCTTCCATCCAGCACTCAGGAGAGCTGGTTCAGACTTGCTACGAGTAGGAATGAGCCTCTAAGCTCCAGACTAATGGAACAGGTAATATTAATCTGTTTATTCACATGACTGCCCTATCCTTTAGTTTTTTTTTTAAATGTCTGCCCAGTGCTGTATTTTTAAGGAAATGTAGCAAAAGCAATGAATTTTGCCCAAGGAAAAAGTGTTATCTTTTATGGTTTCTATAAACTCAAATCTATATTTTAGGGTAAATACAGAACATCAGTCTCCACAAAGCAGGATTTCAGGATTCTTCAGAACTTGAAAGGCTCTTCAAAATAAAATTTACCATCTGTAGCTGCCTATTAAATAATAAGAGATTGCCATCTTCTGGTCAGAAGCAGTTGTACACGGGGATATTTGTCAACTTTTGCGACCATGTAGAAATTATTATTTAACAACTTCTTGGAAAGCTGTGTCTTTTAAGAGTTAATGTTTTTAAAATTTATTTTGAAAGGGTGAACCTATTTTTCAAAGTTTGTTTAAAAATCCGTTGCAGCTATAAGAAATTCGAGTTGATTGGCTGTTTCCTTATATCACACTTGTCTGGGCTGTATCTGGGATAATGCCTTTCATGTCTCCATCTTCAGGAGTTGCCCAGGATCTTCCTTTTCTGTGACCCATTTTATCACAGCCAAATTGTTACAGCAGGGAGACATTTTCCAGCAGCTACTTACTGCCATCCAAAAGAAAGGGAGCATGGCATTATATTGTAGACTTGAAGCAGGCAAATACTTTCCTAAGTAAATTATCAATTATATGCATTTCTGTGTCTTTGAATTGAAAAAGGAATCTCCATGAATTTCCCTGGAGGAAAACTAAAAGATCAGATGGCATCAGAGCTTCAGCACAGCACTGGAATTATGAATGGCTGAAGCACAGAAATTTTACTGTACATTGGAGAACCACCTAATCCATGGCATAATCCAACCATATTCTGGTTTCTATTGCTCACAGAGCTATGGATTACACACACACACATGTATAATGTAGGCTGGATTTTAGGTTCCTCTGTCTTGTGCCCTAGTTCCAAGTATTGGTGTGGGGTGGACAGAGAATTCAGTGTTTTTCAAGGGAGACAGCTTCAAGGGTGACAACGCTCTCTCCTTCACTGGGAGATGAAAACCACTTTTCAAATGTGAGATTTGTTTCATAGTTCCTTTAGTCCCCAACCTGCTGATGGTTTCTGATGTGACTTCTTTTGCCCTTCCCTGTACTTCAGACATTGCTTTTATCATGTTCTCGGTCTTCCTTCTGAGATGGCTGCTGTGCACTATCTGTTGCTTTCCAGACATATTTGAAGTCTCAGTAATGCAGAAATTATCACAGTCAGGCATGGTTCTGATGGTGGTGTTGCAATAATGGTAATTCTGGCTGCTCCATGTTCCTCACTAAAATATCAGTCCTTTTTTTGGTCTTACAGCTATCCGTGGTCATGCCACTCCTGTTACAGTGGAGTTAAACCTGAAAATGTCCAGACTCAGGCTTCAAATTTCAAAGCCACCATCTACCTTATATAAAGGCCCAGTGTAAACTGCGCAGCAGATGGAATGGATATTCTTCAGAGGAAATCCTTGCAATCAGTCCCTGGTGTATTCAGAGATGCTCCCCTTGTAAAGTCTGACCACTGCATGGCAGTATTGCACCAGCATCACTGCGGCACCACCCTGAGGCACGGGGAAAGCTGGCTAAAATTATCCCATTATCATCCTGATAATATCCCTTCTGCCGAGTGAACGTCTCCTCTTCCCACCGCTGGAATATGATGGGAAAAGGGGCATGTGCTGCAAGATGGGTGTGGGGCTTGCCTCTTCCTGTGCAATCCTCGCTTCTCTCCATCAAAGCCTGAAGGAAGGGTTTGATTTGACATGATGGGATCTGGCAACAGCTGGATGAGAAAGATGCTCATGCTGCCCTAATGTCTCTCTCCTTCTGGGAAATTGGAGAGAAGTACCTCTCTTCTCTGCATAGTCTAGGTGTTGGGAGTAAAACTCCTGTGCTGATCACAGAGCCCATCCCTCTGGCAGGGCTGCTGGGTGACAGGCAGGCAGACAACTCTCTGTGTGTACAGTGCTGCTGTGCATCAGTCACGTTTGGGGATTCTGGAGGGAGGCAAAGGCAGACATATTGTTATTTGGCTAGAATATAGCCCCCTATAGAAGGGTTAGGATTTTCGTCCAGTCATTCAAAAAGAAAGCAACAAAAACCTCTCTATGTGACAAGCAGGATAATAAAGGGGAAAGAAAAGGCATTATTTTCAAGTTCCAAACTGGTGGTGGATTTAAACCCTACATCCAAGCCTCCTGACTTTGGAAATATATGGGAGGTAGTAGTGGGGTCGGTCTCTTCTCCTAGGTAACAAGTGACTGTCCAAGAGGAAATGGCCTAAAGTTGTGCCAAAGGAGGCTCAGATTGGACATTAGAAAGAAATTTTTCACGGAAATGATGATTAGATATTGGAATGGGCTACCTAGGGAGTCACCATCCCTGGAAGTGTTTAAGGAAAGACTGGACATGGACTTAGTGCCATAGGCTAGTTGACATGGTGGTGTTTGGTCACAGGTTGGACTCGATGGCCTTTTCCTACCTAAATGATTCTTTGATTCCGTAACTTTGTGATATTAGAAAAATTTTTTTCACCAGCAGGGTTGTCAAGCATTGGAACAGAAGTGGCTGAGTCGCCATCCCTGGAGGTATTTAAAAGACATGTAGACGTGACACTTAGGGACATGGTTTAGTGGTGGAGTTGGCAGTGCCAGGCTAATGATGCCAGGACCCAATAATCACAAAGGTCTCTTCCAACCTAAATGATTCTAGAATTCTGTGACTTGGTTTGAGCACAAATTTTCTGGCTTCAGTAGGACCATGAGAAGTCTGGCAAGTTTGAGCCATTCCTGTTTGATTGCTCAGGCAGTCGCCTTGTGGCAACCTTGACCCAACTGATGAGTTAATCAAGAGGAAATTGAGCCCTACCCACTCCTGGAGTGGCAGTCCTTGGACCTGTGGAGGTCACAGGCCAGAAGTGCCTCTCTAGATGTGCTGCACAGCTCTGCCCTGCTTCTGAGCCATCATATAGCCCAGGGGGAGGAGGAAACATCTGTGTGGTGCAATGCCAGCACTCCAGGCTCCCTCCCGTCCTGCGGGAGGTTTCAGGCAGCCTATGGAAAATGGTCTGCAGTTCAGCAGCAGCTGCTCACAGCTCATGGCATGGACCTGGGCATCTACAGTAAATCAAAGAAGAAGGCTAATTTTTTTGATCTAAAAGCCCTGAGCACTCTGCTTCCGTTGAATTAAAAGAGCCCTGTCTTACCAAAATGGTAACACTTTAAAAACCAGGTGTTTTATACTTATTTTTTATTACTTTTCAAGGAGATCCTTTGTGTGTAGCTCCGCAGGAAGAGACCTACGGCAACAATACACTTTTGGTGGCACAAGCAGGGAGGAGCTAGAAAGGCAGTACTAAAGTGAAATATAAGGAAATGTAAGGGAACAGGAGTAGAAGGAAATGATCATGCTGCAGGTCTCCAGATATTTCTTTTTGCTATTAGAGATTAAATAGGCAGTGTATTTGCAAACAAGCTTTCAAAGCATAGTTATACATTAATAAAATGAACTGTAGACCCTCCACTGTTCAAAGAGCCAAGTGAGCAGGAGCAGAGCATGGGCTGAGACCTGGAGCAGCAGCACTCCCACTGTCTGGTTCTTTTCCCTGGTGCAGCCTTGGTACCTGTTGAGAAGCATTTCCCAGGCAAAGCTCAGGTCTGTGATGGGGTGAGCATGTGCTGGAGACCATCCCAGCAGGCACTTTGGGTGTGGACACCCTCGTTTGTGGGGGAAGAGAGTTGAACCCCATGGAAGTGAGGCAGGCTGGCTCAGCAGAGATTTGTCCTTGGCTTGTTCTCTGAGCAACCATAGCCAGGAAGACAAACAGGAAAAGGGCTGGAAGTACCACCAGAATTTGTAAAGTCAATGGACAGGGAAAACTGTAAGTGGTTTGCCATTGGGGAATGAAAACAGAATCCACAAGCCCTCAAACTAAGATCCTGGACCTTAAATTTAATCATAATAATGTCCTTTTTACTGGGGCTTAAAGCAATATACAAACTTTGCAGGCTTGGCAACACTGAAGTTCATGTCTTCCAGACTCAATGTTTGCTATCTGGCTTCTCTGCCAGGTTTACTTCTGGTATTTTCATGAGAAAGATAAGTAATTTAGGCAAGAAAACCCAGCTGCCATAACAAGTTGGAGTACTCATTTTATTCTGTGTTATTGAGCTCACTGCACACAGATTTGAGCTCACAGCCTTTCTCCTGGTTCAACTTTTGCTGCTTTTTGACTGCAGGCCATCTCTTGGCTCAGAAATAAAATAGTCTGCTAAAATAAAAACTGACTGTTGCAGACTTGGAGCATAAAGTCCATCTCTCTGAAAGAGCAAGCAATTCATGACTTTAAATCAGAAAACTAATCCTAGAGATAATTCTTTGTCACCTGTCCAGTTCGTAATGGGGCCTGATTCAATTTTACATCTCAGCTCTGCAGCTCAGCAGTAACCCAAGTGATTTTGTTCTTCCATAAATCCTGTAAGTTAGTATTTTCTACCCTGAAAACCAGTGTGTTAACACCCAGAATCTTTTTGTAGTTGATGTATGTACCCAGAGCTACATAATTTGCTTGTCTTTCCCCGAATTCCATTTTCCCCCCAATACTGAATCAGGGTTAAGGAGTGCATGTGCATGTGTACGTAGCCAGCTCTTTGTAATAAACTCAGTGCTAGAGATCACATTTACAGGCTCAGTTTATACAGTAATCTTTAAAAACAACTAAGCCTAAGCACTGGAAAATGCACAGCAGGGCTTAGTCCCATATAAGCAGAGAAATAGGCTTGGTTTATTAATAGGTCTTGCTTAAGTCTCATTTTCATGCTTTTATGACTAAATTGGGTTTTCCCCTTACATGGGCACACGCCAGAGACGTAATGGAGCGAGAGAAGAAACAAGCCCTTTTTCAGTTCACAGAACCCCAATTCTTTATTAATCACAGCTTGCTCACAATGACATACAGGAAAATAGCACTAATGAAGAGTAGAATATGCAGGCAGCAACCTCCAGGGGGGTAGGGACAACTTCAAAACTGCAGCTATTTCGGGGATGATGTGTTAGGTTTGGTGATACTGTACTTGGCACAAGCACCCTGTCTAGTCATTCCTCCTGCTTCAGCCCTCTTAGTCCTAGATGTCTGTCACTAGGTAGGGTTGGCTAACACTGAAGAGTAAAGGTCATGATGAATGGAAGTCAGCAGTGTCATAAAAAAAAAGGTAACAACTGGCTCACGGGTTCCAGGTGAAATATTCGGTAGCCTCTTGTACTATTACGCATGTAAATGTGGTAGCATCAGATAAGTATCATAGATCATGGCACCTACAGATAAAGCCACTTGATGCTATCTATTAGTTGCTCCATCAATAAATTTTCAAGTGGTGAATTAAGCTCACTTTACAATTAGCATTTGTATGGCTGTTTGGCATCATCCAGAATTTGTCATAGCTTGATGGTTACAATGTGCCTCTTAAATTTGTCTCAAACTGATCTTGATTTCATTCTGTTGTGCAGCTGCTTTTGTTGCCTCTCACCTCAAAAAGCAGAGGCAACAAACACTCCACGTGGCGATTCAACCTCAATTATACAGCACAGTACAGAGTCCTGCAGCATAAATTGCATTTGAAAAACCATTTTAAGAGCCTTTTGTCTTGGACAGCTGAATGTGAAGTCACAATACCTGTGATCTAGTCACTGTTTCAAGAAAGCTTATTGATGGCAAAGCAGTCTAGGTTATTAGGCAATGACTGGTCTCTAGCACCATAGAACTACTACTGACCTCATGGTGGGTTGGAATGAGAAGTCGCAGGGAATGGAAGTAGACGTGAGGTGCTTCAAATGAACAGACCCAGCAAATTCAACCGAGTGGAAATAGACAACATCAGAAGCCTGTTACAGGACATGTAAGATTATGAAATAACTTGCATAATGCAATAATTGTATTTTTTAACAAAAATGTAAGTATTTACAAAATAAGATCCAAGTTTTTTAAACATCAAGCAAATCATTCTGCAAAGAGACCGCATTGTTTTTGTTTTTATTTTTTTTTTTGTTTCTTTTTTAAAGTTTTTTATTGAGTTCTTGATTTTTACTTTTTTTTAAACCACGTCATACATTTCCCATACTGATATCGCATGATCCATAATAATATAGGCGGGGGAGTTTACTAATGGTGGGGATGGGTCACATCCACCATTGCTGTTTTCAGCCAGACAGTTCCACCTGGAGCTCCTTGTTTCTACGGACCTCTGCAGCATGCCTCTCCTGGAAAACATCAAGAAGGGAAAAATCAAACCGCTTTCTCATTCCACCTGCCCAGGGAGTTTCATGCTGACAACCCGTTTAGGTCATGCATTTGATGCTTGTGCAAAACTTGTTTCACAGCACAACCATCTTTAAAGGGAGCAACTCAGGAGAGCTGTCATCCACCAGACCAGCCTGAGGCACATTTTGTGCTTGCTTTCTTCTCTTGCTTTGGAGCTCAGTCTTTTATCTGATACGGCCTTATAATCCTCAGCACCTCACAGAGTTTCATTTTAAAGGGCCACATAGAGAGGTGCTGCTTGCAACATAAATTGTGCCACATGCTCACATTTGCCCTTTGAATTCCTGGATATTTAACTAAATACAGGGAAGGACGAGTAAGGAATTAATTGCCTGCACATTGTATTTTAGTTACTCTGTTATCTGTAGCATTTAGGAACCGTAATAAAGACCCAAGAACTTAGTTTCAACAAGATAGGTCAATCTGAACATCTCAAACACCTCCCTAGTCTGAACACTGAAGCTACCTGTCCTCTTGATTCTTTCTCTGGCTATGACGAAGAATACTGCCCATTGCACTGACTGAACCTGTAAATCAGTCCTTGAAAGGTCTGTAATACTGAATGCTAGATTTTATAAGGGACTTGTTCCTTGGTGTTCCTATTAACTGCAGTACACAGAGGTTATCTCTGATTGCAGCAGCTTCTAGACACCAATACCTTGGGGCACCCACAGTTCTGTGTAACTTTGTAAGGCTTGGATCCAGGTATCTCACTTCTTTTTTTGTGTATTAAAGATTCACTTTTGTGTTGGCAAAACTGTATTTTAATGATGGGTCAGTACAAATGTTTCCAAGTGAGCTACTGTCATCTTTCCTCAGAAGTCTTTGGTTTCATGCATATATGCCATCACATTTCTGTGGAAAGAGGGTTTAACAGTCTGTTAACATTAACCTAGGACAGAGAGATGTGTCAGCTGTCCTTCCCACTTCCTTTTGGACCTCGAGGATAACTAATTGGCTTTTCTCTTTGTTTTCATAAGGCCTGGGGTGTGTGCCTGCAAATTAAGCCAATGCAAAAATGTCATGTAATCTGGGTATAGTTCTTAAGCTCAAGAATTAATCCTGTTTGCGTAGTTACTTGTAACACCATCCTTTGGATTTTGTTGTTTCTTTCCTACTCTCCAAGACTTTTGTCTCCATCAAAGATGTAGAGGTGCTTATGAAGATATCATTGAAAACCTCTGAGAGCTATTTTCTTTAGCCAATTTACTAATACACTTGAAAGTTCATTATTGAGAGAAACAAATGATCACTCATGCAGAACTAATTAATTTTTTTCTTAACACTTCTAAATCTTTATTTGCATGTTTCTCTCCCTTGCATGGAAGGGTGTTTTTGGAGAAGGGCACACTTTGTCCTGCATGTGAGGTTTGTGATTCCCTGTTTCCTCTGGCTGTACCAAAGATCTCCATAGGAAAATTTACTCCCTTCCTTGCAAGACTTGTGGAAGGACAGGCCTCCTTTGCTGTATATGAGAGAATTTTTTTCCCATAATTTTTCATCTTTCTCCTCTGAGAAACCAAGAATTACAGACATAGGGCAATTGTTTGATTTGATCAGTGACTTTTCTTAGAAGCTGAAATCTAAACACAAGTGACCTTTCATTTGTTCACAGCACTTCTTAAAAGCTAGAAAACCAACCTTTCTCTAGAGACAGTCCAGCAAAGGGCCGTGAGGATTAAGGAGCATCTCTCAGTCTCTGCTATGAGGAAAGGCTGAGAGAGCTGGGACTGTTCAGTTTGGAGGCGGCTCAGGGGGATCTTACAAATGTCTATAAATACCTCAATGAAGGGAACACAGAGCCAGGATCTTTCCAGTGGTGCCCAGTGACATGACCAGGGGCAATGGGCAAAAACTAAAACCCAGGAGGTTCCCTCTGAACATCAGGGAACACTTTTTCATTGTGAGGTGACCGAGCACTGGCACGGGTTGCCCAGAGTGGAACTGGAGTCTTCATCCTTGGAGATATTAAAAAGCCACCTGGATATGGTCCTGGGCAACTGGCTCTAGGTGGCCCTGCTTGAGCCTGGGGTTGGACCAGATGATCTCCAGAGGGCCCTTCCAACCTCAGCCATCCTGTGATTGTGTGACTGTAGCACTTCAGTCTTTTTTCAAAGTGAGTGGTGGTTTAGACAGGCATCAGTGGCTCTGACTTAAAAATTGCTCAAGTGTAGTAAGTGAGATAAGGACTATGCACAACATCTCTGCAAAATGTTGATTAGATTTTCCTCTCTAGTCTAAGGTGAGGAGTGATGGTGTGGTTACCTTCTCTTGGAGGCGTTCAATAAGAGCAGCTAAATTAGCTTCACGGTTTTCTTTGATCTGTTCCATTTTCAGTATCAGCTTTTCCTCTGCCATTTTGCTGAAGTTATTGTTCTCCTCCAAAGCTTTTTGAAGCACTTCTCGCTCATGTTCTCTCTTCTCTGCCAGATGTTTCAGCACCTGGGCCTCCTGGGACTGGAAACAGAGAGACATAGCTGAAATGAAATACTTGTGGAGCAAAGCATGTCACAGGGCAACAGTTCCCTGAGTGTGGAAACTCTGTAAAGTTTGCTGCTTTTTTTTGGAAAGGTCACTTTGTGACTGAACCAGATTAGCCTCAATAACGTGGGTTTAGAAGCCCTGGCTAAATGTGGGGTACATGCCTGAGGCAGCAGCAGAGAAATGTCCAAAGCACTTCTGTTCACAAGAAATGCTGTTGTGTTACTGCCCTGGGTCATCTGGATTACTGCAGTGGTTGCTCAACCTCTGACAGCTGCAGACTTCTAGCTACACGCCTTTTATCTTTGGAGATAGGGACCTGAGGTTGAAGAAATTTATAGAGTCAAAAGGGAGATCACTGATGCAGGACAGCTGCAATTTTCACCCAGGCTGGACTCTTCTTTAATGTGCTTGAATAGTTAATAACAGGCTTGGAAGTTTATTGACATGAAATACAGGCAGCATCAGTTCAGACGATGTTTTTTCCCATTACACTTATATTCGGATTAATCTCACTGATTAGAAAGGGGAAAAAAGGGTTTTATTGCATAGAAAATAACAAAAATTTTTTGCTAAAAGTTTGTATTTTGCAAGGAAGATGAAAACTGTGAGTGGGAATTAAATGGGTGCAGTCTATGCTCAATATTGTGTTGAGCAAACTCACTGCTCAGAAGTATAAGCTTTGTTACTTATTTTAAATCAAATTGCTAACAGGAAACCACTAATCCTAGGAAAGAAGCCAAAAAACTTGCAGCATTGGGCCCATTCTCCAGGCAAGTCTGGTTGAAAAGACAGTTATTTGGAAAGGATAAACAACATCATACACTTCTGGATAAAATAAATGAGAGGCAGCATGAGAAGAAACAGAAGAACAGAGAATGAAATAGGGCTCCAGGAGGCTAAACTCGTATTTCAGTGCTGATCACAAGGCACTGTTGCCATTGTTATCCATAAAAATGAGTTAGTTTAAGGCCTAAATTAAGGGCTTTAACCATTAATTACAATTAGGAGTAATGAAACCTTTTAAATTCTATCATGTGGCTTTAAACGGACTGAAAAAGGCTGCAATTCTTTTGTATGAGCAAGACCCAACTAGGAGAAAACAAATATTTTAATGAAAGTAAGATATGCAAAAAGCCAAATGCACTGACAAGGCAAATTAAGCAGATTCTAGAAAAGGTTGCAAAGGCCAGGCAGAACATCTTGCAGCAAGATGTTGGAGTAAAACACATCTGGCTTTGAAAGGCTGTAATGGCTTTCTTGCGATCGTAGGAGAGAGCCAGTTCCATCCATCCTGACCACTAATGCATTTCACCTCTGGCCTGGCTGCAGGTACAGGCTCCTTTCTCAAACTGATCTCGGGAGCACCTGCTGGCAGGAATGGCCTCCTGAAATGGCTGGCACCTCCCAGAGGCTCCTCCTGGCTCTCCCCCATCAGAGCATGTGCTGAACAGAGTAACAGAGCAAGTGTTTTTCACATCTTTGACTCTGTTGGGCCAGATGAAAGATGTTGCAAATGGGAATGAAACCTCACAGACAGATGAAGCCAAAAGCAGAGGGAGTTTCACTGGTGGAATATAAAAGGAGGATGAGCCAAAGACAAGAAGAGCTGGCCAAAGAAGGAATTTTGTAGAGCAATTAAAAAACCATAAAAGCCCCATAATTTTAATAAAAATAACAAAAATTTTAATAATCATATAAAAAAAAGTAGGTTATTTTGAAGCAAAATATTTGATTTCAGATACTTAGCATTTAACAGTTCTTAACTGTAGGTTATTTCAAAATGTTAAAAAGTTATTTTAAAAGATTTGATGCAATGTAAAACTGAAATAATTAAACACTTTCATCTCGCTTTCCCACTTGTGGACCAACCTGAGTGGCCCAGTTTGATCAGTGCTTGTGAAGTTATTCTGCATTTTCTGTTTAATTTACTACTCAATGGCAATCTCTCATCTACTTTTGGAAAAAATTATAATCATTAGATTTTGTTTGCTGATATGAATTTTGTGAACCTTTTGCTTAAATGATCTAAAAATAATGGATAATCTGAGAACATATATCTCTTCCTGTTGTGAGTTTGAACAGAAAAGACACTATTAGACTAATTGCAATGTCCTTTCCCATTAAACATTTAAGAAGTGACTTGTTCATTTGAAAGGCTAACATTTCATGGTGTTTAAATATGCATATATAATGTGTTATAAAATCAGACATTTTCAGATCTGGAAAACAGACATTTTCAAGGACATAACCATGCACTGATAAAAAGTAAGATTTGCACTATGCATATAAGAGGCATTTTTAAAAAGAGCATTTGCTTTCAATGGAGGTAGCAAAATGCCTTTGAGACTTTGGGCATTTGCCCATTTTTCAGGATTTGTTTTCTTCAATACAAACCCTTTGCCTTCTGGAACTACTTTTCATCATAAATCCTGGAGAACAGTGAAAAACTAGTTTCATATCAAAGTACACACATTTCTGGATGCTATGCTGGCAGACAGTACACTCAAAAGTAATTTGTCCACTAATTCATGATAATGAAGAAAATCCTTATACTCTAATTCAGTATTTACTGGATGCAAATTGCATTGGCACCAGTAAGAGACTGCTTGAAAGCTGAACCAGGCCTCAGGAACTGACTGTAAACCCCTAATGCGATTTTCCTTTACAATATGTCTTTAATGGCATATTGTGAGGAATTTTGAGTGAGGAAAATCACCGGCACCCAGCACTGGTTCAAAACAAAGGAACCCCCGGCCCTGCCACAAAACATCCACAGGGTAGAGTCTCATTTAGACTGATTTCCTTCTCTAGTGGCTTTGTACCCCAGCTGTCAGTCTGCCTGCTTCCCTGGTGTTCAGACCACTCTGAAATCCCCTTACGACAATTCTGGAAGGCGGCTGGTGTGTGTTTGTACTGGATTGTCAAACGATTTTCTGTTTCCAACCCATTTGGCAAAAGAACTTGGCCACCCTGTCTGTTCAAAGTCTACTACACATCCAGAAATGGGTAAATGAATGACCATGGATACCCAGGGGAGCTGGGATTAATAGACTCCCTTTGTTGTTTGTCTTGGCTTTTAAAAGGCTGTGTTTGGACTCACACAGTTCCACAGTGATGCAGGATTCCAATATACATAGGAAGTTTTTATTTCAAGTTTATTTTCAACACAGTTTGATGCACTGGAAAGGGTATTTTCAAATCCTTGATAGCTTACGTTCTAATATAGCTGTAAACCGCTTATGGTAAATGTTTCTTACACAGCTGTGGTGAGAAAGTGAAAAAAAAGGCTGTAAACAGGATGAAAGATAAAGAAGACTAATAAGGAGAGAAAAATATGAAATGGTGGAGAAAACAAAAAGCCATATTCAAGGGGGAATATTCAGAAGACTTCTTAAATATAACAAGGCATAACCAATGCAGCTCCAGCTGCAGCACTGAATGTTGTATCATAGAATCAAAGAATCATAGACTGTCTTGGATTGGAACGGACCCTAAAGATCATTGAGTTCCAACCCCCCTGCCATGGCCAGGGACACATTCCACTAGACCAGGTTGTGCGAAGCTCCATCCAACCTGATCTTAGGCAATTTGAGGGATGGGGCACTCACAGCTTCTCTGAGCAACCTGTGTCACTGCCTCACCAACTGCACATTAAAGAACTTTCTCCTAACATCTAATCTAAATCTCCCCTCTTTTAGTTTAAAACCATTCTTTCTCATTCTATTACTATCTGCACTTGGAAAAAATCACTCTCCCTCCATTTTACAAGCTCCCTTAAGGTACTGAAAGGCCACAAAATAATGCGGAGAACCAAAAACATTCATTTGTTAACATTTAAATATGGAGGAATAAAAATATTGGAGAACATTCCTGGTACAGATACCTTTACTCCTAGAAACACACTGCTGTGCTTAAAATGCAGGCAAAGGCCTGTGATGTTCATGTCATATTTTTAAAGGACCATGTGCATCTTCAGTTTTCAGAGATGAGTGGTTCAAAGGGAAATCCACATCTGTTACCTAGCTGTCCAGAGACAGATGCAGACTACTAAACACTCACTTCATGAGCAAAATTAGTTATGGAAACTGGCTTTGGAGACACAGTGTTTAATTATTACTCATAGGAAGAAAATTCTCCTTATCTGAGTAAGAGGTGCTTCATTTTCTCACATCTATCTATCTGTCTTTAATTGACAGATACATCCAAATATTGAAGTAAATGATACGGAGATAAAAGTAATCCTTTATTACTCTTAAACAATAAATGGGTTCAGACAACTGCTTTTAAGCTGAGAATTTCAGCTTGAATGCATTCAACCTCAGACACCAGTACCCTTAGTTACCAGAATGTCTGAGGCACACTACCAGTCATGAGAGCTCCTCTTTGGCAACACATTCGTTCACTGACTGGGTTTTTTTTACAATGCAGTTGTTCAGAAGAAACTTCACTAATGGTGGTATTCCTCAATGTACTTTGTATCTAAGAGACGCTATTAATGGAGCAGATTGTGAAGACACGAGGAAATGCTCCTACTGCAATGTAAATGCCAAGGTGAAGCCTAGGTATGGTGACTTGAAGTACTGATGTTTCCAGGGGAAGGAACTGAGTCAGGGATTTTTCCATGTAAAAGCATGGGAATGGACTCAAATTAGATTTCTCTCAGAAATACCGATTTGGCAGGAGAGTCAGAGACATGTGAGCTCTAACTATGGGTGAAGTTCTGCTTCTAGTGAAGCTAGAAGATGAAGAATTTGCTTAAACTTAGATGAGGATCTCTTTTTAAAATTTATTTTTGCGCAGTCTCCAAACGACCTGTGGGATGTGGAGTAAAAAAGAAAAAGAGCCCATCCATGTTGTGATTCAAGAAAACTCACTTTCTCTTCCTCAACTGGCACAAAATTGCTGCTGTCATGGTTGTGACCTGTGGAGGTGGACAAGGTGTGTTGGGGGGATGCAAGAAGTACCACCTGAGCCCTCTGCATTCATGGTCTGCTGCAGTTTGAGGCCTGGCATTATAAAGTCAATGAAGATCAATGTCAAATTGTCTTATGGTTGTTCATTGGTGGCAGAGCCCACGGCAGACTGGGGGGAGAATGTTTGCCAGCATTGGGATGTATGTTCATGGCTCCATGTGCTCCAAGACAGACTCTGGTGCCTAACGCCAAATCCTCTCCTAGTTGGTAGCAAACATCTTCCTACAGACACATATTCCATATGGTAACGTTCTGTGGGGATGAGGAACTGCAAAGTTTCTTGCAGTTTTGGCTATCTTTTGTAAAACTTAGGAGTGGAGCACTGTGTATAGACACACTATGGTATAAATCAAAATGTGACAGAAACATCTCTTTTTTGTGCTGATTACACCTCTTACTGGGACCTTTACATGGGAAAATGCTGTACAAGGAATGCTGTATTCCTTCTCCACAGAAGCACAGCTGAGGGCCAGCAGCAATAGAAAGGGAGATCAGTAGGTGGGCAAGACAGGAGACAAATGTCTCAGGCACTGCCTATCCTCATTCCTATACTTCTTACCTTAAAATTAGGTGGGAAAGGGGAACAGGAATGAGAAGAAAGAACAAAGCTCCACTTTTGACAGGGAAGGTGCGCATCCCTCTCTGCCTGTCACCTGGAGCAGCAGTTTTGTAGGTCCCATGCAATGTCCAGGAACATTTGTCCCCCAGCTCTGCCACCTTCCCTACCTTGGCACAGCTCTGTCCCCATCAGCCTCCTGTACGGTGCACTAAAGCACGGATGGCCAAAGCAGGGATGGATTAAGAGTATCAAGAGCTGCCTCTGGGCAGGCTGTGGGGCTGGCTCAAAGGGACAGTGAGCTGGCTGCTGAAGCCCAACACTGAGTGTGGTCCTGATGCTGGCAGAGGTGCCCTGGGCTGGCTGCTGCCGTGGGGAGCACAGTGAGCCCAGCCCAGCTCAGGCTGCACGGCAGGCTGGTCTTGCGGCATTTCACTGCAATGGCATTAAAAACCCATGAAGCTGTAAGTCCATATCCAACAGCATGAAAGTTAAAAAAATACGACTGTTTTCCTGCATTCTTTGTCACTCTAAGCTCTAGAGATAAGCTTGATTCAATTTCATCCCAATACAAAGCCATTAAAAGGATTTAATTACATACAGTTTCTCTCCTATAATCCAAACTCTAGTAGAAATGCACATCCCTTTAGTGTTTCATTTTTATGCTTGTAAGTAAATTTCATACAGGCAATAAAAATACGTAATTTGACATATACCCCTTGAAGTCTGTACACCATGAATAATAACAGCTGAACATTCAAGGCCAATGGGTAACAACTGCTAAACGTTAAATATTCTGTAAGAAAAACTTCTGCTCCATACAATGTCACAGTGCTCTAATTTCTTAAGTGAGAAGGATGAAAAGATCTTTCTGATTATCCACCA
>VWZT01001210.1:36830-53265 GCA_013397055.1 Pachycephala philippinensis
AAAAAGGGATAATAATGACATGCTATAAAGAGGCTTCTATAAATGGAAAGGACAAATCTGTAACTAGCCCAAATGGGCTTTGCTGTGTAATGCAAAAAATAAAAAATGCCTCAGGTGAAACTCTCTGAGTATGAGGTGATGACTGTCAGGTGAGGTAGAGAAAAAGGGGGAGAAAAGCAAAGAGGAGTCCTGTAAAAGCTTACAAGGAAATAAACAAGAATGATAAACTGGAAAAAGCATAAGCAGGAGACTGCTGAAGTGCATGTATTGCTCTAAATGTTCTCATGAGTTTGAAAATTTATTAATGAACACTGCCTAATTAACAGAGCAGAACCTAATTCCTAAGTGATGTAAAATTCATTAGCGATTTTTTTTCCAGAAAGGCAATTCTCATCCATTAGTTATACTTGTTTTTAATTAGAACTGTGCTGGAAGGACATGATCTAGAATGGCCATGCCTGACAGATTTGTACATAGATTGGAAAGTATGATAATAACAGCCATGCTGGCTTTTAGAAAAAGTCTGCCTGGTTTGTCTAGCAGCAGAAACAGGAAGAAGATGCTTAAGGAAACTCTAGATGAAGTTGGGCAAATCTCTCTAGCTTTCATCAGTCAGCAAGTTCCGTATTTTCTGAGCCGCAAATTCCATTCACATAACAATTTCCTACAAGGTAGTGCTCTATCAATTCTGCTACTATCTTTCTGAACTAAATAATATTTTAATAACCTCTAAACAGTCTGTGATAACAAATATACCTTGAATAAACAACACATAAAAAGATGATTCCTTTTTAGAATTGCTGTCTGATGATTTCCTTGAGTGATTCGTCCCCTTTGGACTGTGTGAAATAGAATATAATTGTTCCTATTCATCTTCTCATTACCATTCATGACTTTGTAGACTTCTATCTTATCTTTCATCTGTTGTCTCTTTCCAAGCTGAAAAGTGGACTGTTTAATTTATCTTCTTATGGAAGGTTTTCTGTTCCTCTAATTGCTTTTTTATCCTTCTCTGCACTATGCTCTTCTTTAGGGCAAAAATGAAGTCAATAGTTGAGATGTGAGAACACCAGGGATTTTAACAGTGATGTAAAGAAACATTTTGCTCTGTTCTTTGTTCCTTTCCCAGCAATTTCTGCTGCAATGCTAATGTCGAGGATCTTGTCTATTAAAATAACTCAGTTATATGTTCATTCAAAATGAATATAGTACCAAGGGGAAGAAATGGCAGGTGTCTGTATTGCTATCACTGATTACCAATCTATTGCATAATGAGTTTTTCTTTAGGAAGAAATGAACAGTAATGAACAGTAATGAAATCAATGGAACGAAATCTCTGAAACATTCAATTCGTATTTTCCACCATGTGTATGCATAATATCAGGCTTTTTAGTTGCTGCCATTTCATTCTGTTTCTGTATCTTGAGCATTTGTACTCAGCACAGAGGAACTTCATGGACTGAGTTTTTGGGGAATATCATAACTTGGGTGTGTGAGAGCTCATCCTTCTCAGCAGGTGCTAGTGCAAAAGGAAATTCCTTTGATATACAGTCATAACCTCTTACTGAAATGAATACTCTGGCAGAAATACTTCTTTGAAAGAAGCGATAGTGCTAATGAGTGTATACTAGAATGATGGAGTCTTTGTTAGCAAGCCAGCAAAAACGACAAAAGTGGCAACACTGCAGTTCTCATCTAGACGAATTGTTCAAATTAGTGAGGTCCAGGAGAGTCAGGTTTCACTGCAAGTCCAAACTGAGTGCCAGGTTTTAAAGACCTGTCAGTAATCCAGATCTACTGACTTCAGCAGGCACGTAACAAACCATACACCAGTGCAATCATTCCCTTGGGGTTCTTGGCAGTGACCCTGATCTGGTCTGACAGGAGTGAAAGAGAATGGAGCTGCTTTTCCTGGATCTGATCCATGTGCTATCTGTGGCACAGATGCTGTCCCTGAACTTCTGTTTACATTTTTGATGACATCTGGAAAAGTTCTGTTAACAGCAGTTTTAGCAAGAAATCACATTATTTAAAAGATAAATAAAAGGCTTAGAGACATATAAGCTTGTTTCATTTTCAGAAACCCTCTACCAGGGACTCTGCGGGCAGGTAGAAGGGGTTTCTAATGCCTATTTAACTGTGCAAGATGATTTGCCACAAAATAACATTGATCTCCTGGGTGAAGGACACAGAAAGTCCTAAGCTCCTAAAGCTTCTGTGGCTCTCCTTTTGTGTGTCAGCAAAAAGAAACACGAATTAACCAGGAAAATATATTACCAATTTTGATTTTTCTGTGGTCATTGCAGCCAGTCATGACTTTCCTGAAATGGTGCAACACAGCAAAAATGCTGTGCCTATATATGATACTGATAATTTCCAGACTGACAATTCAGGCTGGCTATGGTGAGTGTCTCATTGTCATACTCTGACTTACCTGATCTGGAGTTTTTCTTTTTGTCTTTGGAAAAAGAAAAAGCAACCTGATTTCGCTCTGACTTAGAGAAAATGAAAAGCTCTTCAACACATCAGTCATGATGAAAGCCAAATAAACAGTTAATGGGTACTTCCAGCTGCCTTTGTGCCAACCTTTGTGAAAAAGGTGTAACAACTCTTCCAAATGCTATGTGACAAACCTAGTGATTATGAAACAGAGCTTTACCATTATGGGTAGGATCATAAAGAAGGGAGGACTTAGTCTGTGGAAAACCCTACAAGGCCAATTTCCATCACTACTGAAACTGCTAGAAATGCCTCTTAGTAGCTGCGCTATGCTAATGTCTTCATGCAAGCGTGTGTGAATGATCCCAAACTCACTCTGTTCAGGGCTGGTGTTCCTCTATATTGCATAAATAAAACATTTTAGCTGCCTCATGCAGACCCTGTGAATAATTCTCAGGGACACTGTGAGGAGTCAAGATCTGGTACCCCAGAGAGCAACTGCTTGAATTGTGGATCTCTTAAACTCAGACACAAGAATTGCACTGGTTTTGAGCAACTATTACAGATGCCCTGAATGAACCACTTAGTTACATTCACACAGTAACCAAGCGCATTTGAGCCCTGTCTGAAGCTATCTCTGTTTTGGGATGCATACTTCCCCAGCATTGAAACCAGTGAGGCTTGTGTGCAAGCTGCTGAAAGAAAATAAACTCATTAATTTCTATAAACATATTGATGATTTTTGTCCATGGAGTCAGTGATGGCAATGGAAAACACATAAATGGACAGGAAACTTGACTGCTATTCTGTACACTAAATCACATCTAATTACTAGCCGCTTTTTTTTGTTAAGGAAAGATACCTTTCTCCTCTCCTCTGCAGCCTCCAGCTTTTTCTGGATCTCCTCAAGAGAGAGTTCTTTCTTCTTTGGAGAAGCTAAAGTTCGTGGTGCTTCTGAGACTGGAGAAGGCGGCTTTAGGATCAGTTCAAAGGCCTGGCCTGAGGCACGTTTGTTGATTTGTTTCACTTCCATATCTGCACAATAAAGTGGGAAATTTTAAGTCCTTCGACACACCAGCAGTATTGAGGAGAGAAGCAGCACTGATATCAGAGTAGGATCAGAAACACAGACAAATGATTTAGCATCTTTGCCTCGGGCATTTTAAATGCAATGGCAGATTATGGGCTGAAAACCATTCTCAGGAGTACATTCCACATTATCTGTAATAGCTTAATTATACCTTAATCTCATAAAGATAAAAATTTACAGCAATTTTGGAAACTTATTGGGGTTCTGTGCCATTTCACACCCCCTGCGAGAAGTGCCCAAGCTGATTAAATTTTTAAGCATGCTTTCATCTTTTCTTCATTTTCTCGGGAATTATGCCAGTTATGAAGAGCTATAATTCTCAAATGGGGAGTAGGGAAAGAGTAGCTCAGTACGAGAGGGCTAATGTTCAAAGTTTAGTTAGTTGCTATCAGGAACAATATCCAGCATCATGGGTACTGCACAGTGCATAGAAAGTAATAGCCCAAACCAGCAATTAAATTGTTAAATCAGCAAAATATTCACCAACAAACACTATGGACTAGGAAGTGAACTGAATTGTTTCCCAGCACTACCACATTTTCTGACCTGCAGGATGATTTTCAGTAGACATCACTCACCATCATATTTATAGATGTTCATGTTGCGAGGTTCCGGGTAAAAACAGGAGCAGATCAGCGAGAGCATGGACAGCTCCTTCATCTTTTCCTTGTAAGCTGAAAGGAGAGATCTGGTTAGCATGCTTCACTTCCCCAGCTCCTCCCTAGTCAATCTCTAGCTGGGATGACTGGCTGGGGACCAGAAAACCTACTCTATCACCCACCTGCCAGATTTCTCTAGAATATTTACTTTCAACTATTTCATCTCAACATTAAGGCTTTATCAAATCACAGATGAGATCCTCAGAACTACAGAGATGGCTTCTGGTCCTCCACATGACCTCAGCCTTGGGCATAATGCAGGCAGTCCTCTCTGGTTTACAGAAAGTGAATCTGGCTACCAGGAAATGCATTTAGCATTGGAAGAGTGCCATGACTCCACTCTCCCCTGGCAGGTGGAGAGACATGAAGCTCTTACAATTTCTCTGATGTATCCAAATGCAATTGAGAACAGCTATGAAAAGCTGGCCGTATATTGCCATAGGCAGATGCTAAAGACATTATCTTACAAATGAAAATGTCATCCAGAAAATTAAAAATAAAACCAGAAATGAGGATACATTTATCAAATCATTTGCATAATGTCCTTGATATGCTTAACTACCTGAAACAAAGCTTTTCCTTCCCCACTTACTGGCCAAAATATGTTGCTTTCACACTCAGGTCTGGTCTATACTAGCTGATGCAATTAATACCCTTGTAATTCACCTTCATGATGCTATCTTTGCTGACTGTAACGCCTGTAGGCCCCAGTCATGAATTGAGGAAGCAGTGGTCTAAAAATGGTGATACCAATACCTAATCACTGTGCAGTGTTCTGTGTTCACCCTTCTCACTTGCTTGTAGGTAAGAAAACAGTCTTGTACTTGGTCACTTGACAAACCAATGACAGAGCCCAGACTAGAGCTGGCTCTCCTGGGTCCTGGAGCAATACCCTGCCCACTGCCCACACTCCATAACACAGGAATGTTAAGGCAGGGAGCTTCAAAATTCATCTCGGCACGCACAAATCCCTGCTATTATCAATATATCTACAGAGGCAGACACCCATTTGCTGCCAGCATGTGAAAACGTGGCTTAAAATATAAGTGTGACTGAAAGTATTGTGCTTAACAGATTAGACGAAATTAACTCTTGTTGTTGCTAAAGGAAAATCAGATGGTCCTTTGATCTTCAAACTGTGGATACATATGAAATTCTCAATCAGCCTTTCTCATGGATGCTCTTGTGGTTTTTGATTTTGCTTTTCCTACTCAGAAAGAAACCTGAGACTGATGAGGGCTTGACAGCCTTTGGGTGCTGCTCAGTATGGGGGTATTTGAATAATCCATGGTTCAAGAAGGAATTTCTAGCTGCCAGTAAAGGATTAGTTAATTTAATTAAGCTTTGCACAAGGGCCTCTCATCATATACCTTGAATAACTCACCTAAAGGAGATAGAGCTTTTCGGAAACCATTGATAAAAGACAGCATTTGACGTTAAGAGTGTACTGAAGACTTTGCTTTTGTGAACTTAGGCTGTCACAGAAGCTTGGTCTTGACAAGATTTTGGTTTGAAACTGAAGTACTGACTTGCAAAGAATAACTCAAAAATCATCTGAAGAGAAAAATCACGTCCAACTGATGTCTGTTTAATTATGAGTAATGATAAACATAATGAATTGTTCACTTAAACCTCCATCCAACAAGCACACAGGTGTGGTTTTCCAGATTTTCCTTTGAGGAGGGCTTGCCCAGCGAGCTGCCCATACCACTGGAATTGCCTCCTTCCCAGCAGCAAGGTTGTGGAGTGGGTGCACATCAAACCCTGGCAGGTGCTAAACATAGAGAAAATGGACACTGGGTTGTGTGTTAAAGACATGGCCATTGAGGATACAAGCAGAATCTTGCACAAGCTCTGCTGAATCACTGCTAAAATGTATACCTTGAAATGTCTTTTTAGAAAAAAGCATACAAAGCAGCATCCTAGGAATCTTGCCTTTTGGGGCTTTTGTTAATATTTTTTATCTTTGCTTGACATTGAATATGTTTTGCTTCCTAACAGCATTTAAAATGCTTAGAGAAAGGTGTTTGTTTTCCCACTTGCCATCTGCAAAGCACAGCAGGAGAAAGATAAGACATGCTCAGCTCTCTTTCTTTCAGTGTAATAGCTGCACTGAAATCATGCTAGAAAAATCATTGTCTTAGTTTATTCTGGCCACTGGCAGAATTAGGATGACTTTCCACCCTTTACAAGAACTATATTTTCTTTCTTTTGTGGTATTGATTTAGTCTCCACTTGCCCTAGAGAGTCCTTCAGCCATAGCTGGAACTTGCCTTGAATACTCACAGAAGTTCTGGAGGCTTCTGCAGCTCTGGGAACCAAACAACCTGCCATAGTGGCAAGCACTGGTTTTCCTGCTGCAGACTTAAGGGCTGAGGGTGTCAAAGGACCTGAAGAGGCACACACCTCCTCTGTGTCCAGCATCAACATCGTGATGACATGTCCCCCTTGATCAGGCTCAGCTCTGAGTAGGAGCAGCCCTGCTTTGTTCAGCTCTCCTTTCTTTAAACATATCCTTAAAATACATTTAAAAAGCTGAAAGCAGTAATGTTAGCCCAGTTGATGGTCTGATTAAAGTGGCTGGCCCATGTCACACAGGTTAGACAGGGAGGTAACTGTACTTTCCCCAATCCCAAGGATTAGTGTTTTAGCCATGGAAGCCTGTTATCTCAAAAAGAAAGTTCTTCTGTGAAGAAAGCAGCACACGTAGACCAGACAACCAAGAGCAGAGCATTTGTGCAATCTGCACAGGACCTCTTGCCTAACCTGAAATAGGCACAAAAATTACCTGCCTCATAGTGGAGCTTTTCAAAACCCTTGAAGACAAGCAGTGATTGCAATGAAGTTTATTTTCCAAATGTGTTTCCACTGGCTTGCTAATTATATCCCTCCTTGTGCAGTCATGTAGGCTACATATCATTCCATTAAATGTGCAAGTTAAATGAAGGAGAGTAAATGATGGTAATAGTAACACCACAAAACCTTTGAAAGGGAAATTGCTAGGAAAGAACAATGTTGACAAAAGATGGCAACAGAATCTTTTTAGTTATATGCAGCAAGATCTAAATGTTTATATGCATTAAGAACACTGATTTTTGCTAAAACCAGAAGAGAATTCAGTATCAGCATTTCTTGTAGTTTTACTGTGAATATACTAGTATTCATTCGTCTTCTTAAATTCTAAAACTGCGTGATCATTCCAGAGCCTCATCTACTTTTTAAGAATAAACTCCTCATATTCAGAGTTGCAGAGAAAGCCTTAGAAATACTATCAAATGCCCCTAAATCTTTGACAGCTTCAGAAAACAATGAACTCAGATGTCACTGAGACTCAAGAATGCATGATTTTTTTCTGAGCAAATCCCAAGTGCGCCTTAATACTATTGTTTTAAGCCAGCCTCACCCTTTTCTCAAACTTCTGCCATTATTTTCAGCAGCTGTATTTAGAAACTGTGAAATGACTCCCTCTGTTGGGTGAACATCCATGCTCTTCCTTTGTGGGCTCTACTTGCTGGTCCAGGTAAGATCTTCAGGGGTCTTGTAAGGGCCCCAGCTCTACAACTGCATGAGCAAGAAGGGAAGGACAGCAGAACTGGATCTCTGGAGGGAAACAATTCTAAGGATTTCATGCCCACGTTGTATAATTTTGGGGATCTTTTCTTTAGTCCAGTCCGGTCCCATGGTCTGAACAACCGTTAGAGCCTGGGGCAAAGCAGATAAACCGCTAATACACACCTTTGAGTTTCAATACCTATCAACTAAACCAGCTTATGCTCCAAGATTGCTCTGATGTGTGAACCAGGCGTGGTCAGCTGGGGTGTTTTGAGGATTCTCTTCGAAAATGCTCTACTGGTCTCAAATAACATATTTATTCAGCTACATCGTGTGTTCCTCTGCAGAAAAATGGTCCATAGTCAGTCCTGCAGCTCACTTGCCCAATGAATGAAGCTACTAAGGCAGAGTGCTATTAGAAGTCAGCAACCACTTATTTACTGCTGGGAGAAATAGCAGGGTTAAGGAAAGCACTGCTAAACTCTTCCTGTCTGTTCTCATCTGTTATCCAATAGCTATAAGGAATTTTTTACAGTTTACACTGTAAAATGAAAATCTGTCCTGACTGACAGGCCATGGGCAATTTGGGTCACATTTTGTTCCTTGGCAAAGCACAGCTCAGACAGATTGCTGTGTCACAGCAGAGATCATTATTCATAAGCAAGACTATTTTTAACACGTGAAGGGAGAGAGAAAAGTGTAAATGTTACTTATAATTAACACCTGACGACAGCAAATGTGTTGATTCTTTTTGCCTTACTGAATCCAGTCTGCATATAAAAAAGGTATTTTATACATATATTAATATGTATATGTATTAACCACACACATTAATATGTACACATTACATATATTAATGTATAATGTTACTGTATTTTGACATTTCAAGTACCACTTGCCAACTAGCTCTTGAAGTTCTGCACACCTGGAAGGAAAAGCAAACTGGAACACTGCCCATGGTCAGAATGTGCAACCCATAACACAGCTCAGCCCTGTGCTCCCTTGCCAGGAACCTACGTGACAGTTGCCTTTCTGAGACTGAACTGAAATCCTGCTCAGTTTCCTCCTCTGGAAGAAACTGAAACATTAAGATGTAAGATTAAGCATAAAATGCAGGTAGAGAAGACCTACCACACCTGTCCTTCATATGGATTTCTGATGGATGTTATTGACAATGTGGTTTGTTACAAATGTCATTTTGCCAATGCTCCCTCTGGGGTACTAGAGCTTTTGGTTGGTCAAGACAATGCTTTAAGTTATGTAATTTTGTGAACACCAACAGCCACACTGTTGGCCAGTAATTTTAAACTTATTTTTACTAATCCATTTTAGTAATGTGCTGCATCCTTTTCTGCCAAACAAGATGACATTATACAATTCCAGCTGTGTTGTTTCCCCATAGCTGGTGAAGTATTTGCAAAAAGTTACATGATGAGTGCTGCTAAAGTGGTGGGCTAGTACTGGGACAAGCACATGGGACTGGGAGAATTTAAACTCAAGATGCGGCATGAGTAATATGGATTCTAGGTATAATTTAGTTTTTGGCATGTCTGAGATCCATCAGCCTGGGATTCAGTCTAATTAATGCTGGCCATTATTTCAGACAGCTACTTTGTAGAAATCATGAAAGCTTACTTTTCAGTCAAGGGAGAGATAAGCACTACCAGAGAATGATGTTCCCATTCAGATGTCTTAAGTTAAACTAATTATGTTGTCTTAGGACCAGCAAATCTGTCTTCACTCTCAGGAAGCCTAAGGATCTTTATAGGCTTATGGAGTCACCAGTGATGGAAGGAATGAAAGCAAAAGCCCCTGCAGTAAATATATCTTACCCATCCCTTATCCTCAGCCATGAGTGACATTTCCTTTTGGTGGTTCACATAGGTGGGGCTCATTTTGTTACTCTCTGAATGCAAAACACTGCTCACCAGAGCATTAGGTTGAGTCCATCTCACAACCCAATGTATATGTGTGCTCTTCCAGTTTCCCCAACAAAAATAAAGTTGCTTTACAGCTTAGGGACTCTTTAATGCCCTACAGCGCTCACCTGCTTCACTGTAGGGAAAGGTGGCACAGGAGTCCCACTCACCTGGGGCCATTCTTTGGTGGCCAAGTCTTTAAAATTGCACTCTTAATATAATGCAATACAGTTTAAGATAGAGATGAGAATAGAGTTTTGGTCACGTCCCCTGTCCCCGATTTTTTTTTGTATTTTTATATCTAGGCAATAGAGTAAGCAGGCACTATGAAAAAGTAACAAGAAACAGAAAACACAGAAAAAAAAGAGTGAATCGGTGAGTTTCCTCTGTCAACCGTGACTCTAGAATTTCCGACAATATTCACAGAAAATGAGAAAGGAAGAACTTAGGACAACTCTAATCTGTTTTTGTGGCAAATGGGAGTTTGAAAAAACAGTTTTAGGCATTAATTTCTGTAACCCTCATGAATGTTCCTAGTAGAAGTATCACCAGTTTTATTCTCTCCAACATGAGATCCTCTTAACAAAAGTCTTTAAAATGGTTTGGGATGGAATCAAGCATTAGTGTCACCCATAAAAGCACAGAGTGGCCATGAAGTCAGGGATCACTGTAGCATCAGTTCTTCAAAATACACAAAAAAACCAATAGAAGCAACAGATCTGACCTTCAGCTTCTTATTAAGACTGTGTCAGATTGTACCAATGAACCCTGGTCCTCGAGTGCAAGGCCTTGCATACCACTTCCACAGCATGATTTAGGTGACAGCACAGGATCTGGCTGGAAAACCCATCCCATGGAATACACAAAAAGCTCTTTGCTTATGGAAGGACTGTCCTGCAATGGTTTTCTTGACCCTATAGTGCAGAGATACAAATGCATGCAAACATGCAGATTGGAGAGTGGCACAAGTCTCACTAAAAATTGCCCCCAATTTTACGACCTAATCTATCACTGATCATGACTGTGGCTTTTTGGACTACTTCAGGTGCCATGTCTGTGGTTTTTACTCACTGTGTGTGGTTAGAATCAAATGTCTTTGTTCACTTTATGGTGTCAGAATGTTAAGACGTAAAGTTACTATTTTGTATGATTTCCATGTATGTAATTTTCACTGCTGAAACAATGAGAAAACCCATTTAGTGAACCCTGCCTATTACAGTCATCTGTGACGAGTTAATGGGACTTTGTCGAGCTAATGCAAGCCCATTTCCAAAATGAGATTTTGATGTAAGGGGTCTTTCAAATTTGAGAAAACAACAACTTTGTCATGGTTACTCAAAACAAACACTGATGCAGATGCTTTGTCATAGTCACATTGTGGTTTCTATTCACTGAAATGAAAACACACACAATTCCTTCTAGTGTGGAAGGAATACAGCAGATATGTGCCTGTTCAGAGCCTGTTGGTGCACTCAGGGTCCCAAAGACTCACCACACCAAATGCTGATGGAAACATGGGAAGGCAAGACAAGAAAGCCATGGGCTAGCTCCTCCTTCTTCAGCTCTGCAGACACTGGTCTGTAGCAGTGGCAGAGCCAGATGCTGCACTCTCTTCTGAGCCCCCCCTTTGCAGAGCCCATGCATTATGTTGGCATGAAGAAGCCCTTGGCAGTTAAGTTCCAAAAGTCCTCTGGGACTGAGGGGAAGGCAAAGGAACCAGTACTAATACAGGGGACTGTGGCCCTCCTGAAATTCATTTGTACTTAAGAGAATTTCAGCCCAGGTGAAAACAAAAATTCCAGAGATTTTTTTTCCACAATGGGGAAAAGACAACCTTCTCTAAGGTCTGCTTTGCCTTTAGCAGGCATCCCTTCCCCATATTTCCCTCTGTACCTCCACATCCCATCTGCCTTGCCCCAATTTTCTTCCCATAGAGCTTTCTGTGTAGGAAAGTATGTAAGTTACTGAAACAGACTTTGAAAACAATGGGGAGGATGAAGAGTGAAGAAGGAACTTAAAGGCTACAGTAGTCCTAAGACAGCTTTATTTCCTGCTGAACATAACTGTCTAATTTTTGTGCAGTCAGAAGTTCAAACCCTGTTATTGAGATGACTTGGCAGGATACTGATGTTTAAGATGCTGAACTTACACCTACCTTCATAAGAGGCCACCAGAGACACAGATAGTTTCTGATTATCACATAAGTGTGGGAGTCATGCAAACATCAAACGTTTGAAAATTTTTAAGGCAGCCCCAGCCAGGAACGATTCCGCTATCTGCTGTCTCCTGTATTCATTGGAAGCAAGAAAGACTGGAAATTCAGCTATGGGGTGATTTGAACAAAAGTAATTTTCCTTAATGTGGACTGAATGGAAAAAGAGAATAGGCTTTCAGCAAGCACCAGGAGGAAAGCAGCAAGACCAGGAGGAAATAACCTTCCTTATTTGGCTCACCTGACCTGCTTGGGAACTGTTGTTGGTTTTGTTACATACCTGCACCTGGGGCAAACAGTTTATTTTGACTGGCACTGTAGCAAGCTTGCCTCTGTCATGTCTTACAGAAAAATCTGTTTTAGTTTAGGACTCCTGTTAGAGTAGTAGAAAGGATTCTTCATGTATCATTATGGGTCTGATTCTATCACTAAGTTTTCTGTTCTCAAGAAAAATCCCTATCCCCTGATCTATCACTTAGAGTCTTATACAAATGATTTAAGAAACAAAACCTTGAGCTCTGGAGTTCTTGAATGGGTGGATTTGCCTCCCATGATTTAGTGCTCACGGTGTGTAATGTATTTCCTTTGTGCTGTATGCCTGAAGGGTTGTGACATACCCTTTCACCAGGACACAAAGCCATTAAACTCTTACACTTCTAAGACAGGTTACATATAAAACGGCTTAAAAAGCCAGATATTTCACTCCAACATTTCCGTTAACATGGCTTTGAAGATCCCTTCTGGTAAGCACCACTGAACCAGGATCTCAATCTCTGTGCAGGCTAAAAAGCAGTGTTTTCAGGAGTCCTGATGCACATACCTGAAGGCCAGGGAAGCAGAAGGTGTTTTAGAGACTCTCCTCAACACAACCACCCCAGCCTTGCTGTATGTAGCTTATCTTGTCTCAGCATTCCTGGGACTGGGGCTACCAACTCTACCGGCCTTCCATAACATCAGCCAAGTGGAGTTTGCTTCAGGACTGCCCTGCAATAGGACAACCCCAGATTGCTGATCCTTCTCTCAGAAGTGGATGTGTAGTGCTCAGGAGCTCCCTGAGCCAAGCTGTTTCCTGGGTACAAAGCTGTGGTGCTTGGCTTGGTTCTGGGGCCATGCTGGTGGCTGAAGCACCAGGGAAGGACTTGCAGAGGAGCTGGAACTTCTTCAATGTCTTTCTAAGTGTGGGGTGGGGAGAACTGAGTTACAGACTGGAAGCTGCCAAGGCTGCAAGCAGCCCAGTTTTCCCCAGCAGCATGCAGGCTTCAGCCACCACAGCAGCAGCGTGTCTGCAGCTTGGTGCTGAACCGAGCACTGATGGGAAGGGAAATTTCAAGTCCTTGTGTTGAGCACTCCAATCTCCTCTGGTGCCTCAAGCAGAGAACCCAGCAGAACACCCAGGACTAGGCTATCAGGGGTGGCTGCTACCTCCCAGTATGTGCTTAAGGTCATCTCATCACTGCCTTGTGGGAGCATGCGGGGGCCCAGCTGAGATCTGTGCTACTTTCTGTGAAAATGTGTCAGATGCTAACACCCTATGCCGAAGAGCTTATGGTGTGAGAAAGAGAGGCAAGGGATGCTGGGGAAAAAATGACCCAGAGGTGAAAAAAAAAAGCCTCAGGTCACAGACCTGTTCTGTGGGAAAGCTTCCTGGGGAACAGAGCTCTCCTGAATTCTGTACAAGTGACACCTCTGTCGGCACACGCTGTCTCCTTGCGAGTGCTGCAGGCAATACAGGTGCTGGCTGGTGAAACAGCCCCTTGAGGGAGGATGCAAATCAAATATGATGAAATAGAATGGCAATGGTTTAGTCACACAGCCTACTATGTATGATCAAACAGCATCTTCCAAAGGTATGAATCATGCTATGGGTTCTGTTCCAGCACAGTAAGACTGGGTTACTAGAGCAGGGTGTGAGAGAGCTGGCTGCCAGTATTACTTTTATTTATCTGAATCTTACCGTCAGCCATGTGTGTTTGGACCAGTGGCATTTATTTAGTTTTACTTGGGGATGTCTTCAGAGGCTTCCACTGACTAAAATTTGCATCATCCTTATACCTTTATGTAGGCTTGACAAACTCTTGCTGGTCGTGCATCACCTGGCTGTGCATTACCCACTGACACTTGACACTGAGTGTCATTTTATTCCAAGCCATCTGTTTTTAATCATGCTTGGAGACTAATGACATAACCTTGCATATTGCCAGTCTTCGCGATGGAAATAGGAGTTCTGCTACTGTTTTTTTGTCATCTGGACACAGCAGATCCTTTCTGGACTTGTAGCTAATCTTACATTATGAAATCCATCCCCTCATCTCCATACTGATATTACAGTCAAATGGTTTATACTGAGCTTCTCCAGAAAGCAAATTTTAGCAGAACTACCCATATGTTTTGAAAGCAAGCCATTGATACAGCATCAAGGAAAGGAATGGCCCAAAATGGTTCAGGAAAAGCAAGCAATTAAGAAAGGAATTAAGGAATCCAACTTTTTCTGTTTCCATCATTCAGCTGTTGTGGAGTACCTCAATCAAGGGAACAGAGACGGATTGCTACAGTGACATCTTCCATTAACAAGTAGGCTGGTTCTTGCCATTTTTCTGGCTCAGATATGCACATGGTTTTAACAGAACTGTAAGTCTGATATAAAATATGACATTTTTATAACTCATATGGGGGTTGTAAACAAAACCTTCATTAACCTGTGCCACTCCAAAGTGCAGATACCTTTCATGTCTTCCAGTATTTTCAAAATTGTGCTTTGAATTGACGAAGGCCAAAATATTATTTAGTTGTAACTTGAGGCTCAGAACAATAAGAAAAATAAATTGAAAGGTGCCTTTTTTTTCCCTTCTTTTTTCTCTAGACAAAAAGAAAAAGAAAAGAAGCAGGGAAATCAGCTAAGTAGAAATTTGTGTTTGCATGATATGATATAAATGCAATTAAGATTTCTTTTAGGGTTGGACTCTCAATCTTTGCATTCCAGTAATTAAATGCATTCCTTGCTTGTTGAGTCATCGCACTGCGTGGAAAACCTATTGCAATTGTTTTCACACCATAAATATCAGGAGAATCCATTTAAGAGAAAATATGCTGCTTTGAAGGCTGTAGATAGTATCTTTCAAAACTAATCATTTCATATAGACTAGAAAACCCATTTTATAGGGTCTGAAAAATCAAACACAGAAGCATTCATCAGTTAAGTTTACATATTATACATAAAAAAGTATGTGTGTGTGTATATATATATGTATATAAAGCTTTATTTGTTGAAGTTTATTGGTTGATTCTGAGCAATTCCCATGTATTTAATGTACTTAACCCAAAGCCAAATATGTGTAACTGCATCTTTATGCTACACAATCATTCTTACTGGCTGCCATGACTACCGACTAAATGTCAAAATGCAAAAGACAATGAAAGGAGACAGTCTGGAAAATCCAATTTACTTCTGGGTTTTGAATGGAATTTTAATTTTGTGGGACATTTTAAAATAAGAATGTCTCATCAGTCTGAATAAAGGAGTTTTCTTTATAAAGTCTGCGTTCTGTACACAATTGTAAATGACATATGTAAGTAGATTACTTACAAAGGAAGAATTCCAGTCCTTGCAATAATACAATGGGACCCGCATTATAATGGTGTTAATTAACAACAGTATTTTAAATTTGAATGCCAGAACAAAACAAGCTCCTAGTAAATAACATCTGAGTTTTCATATAAAACTGTTTGATATTGGAGTTTTCCTGTCAACATAACTCATAATTGTGGAAGATTTTGCTTTAAACCCAAGGAGGTGTGATAATGGAAACTGTGTTACTCTGATGCTTTATTTTGTATGGCTTAATTCCCTTTTTTCATACCAAAGACCATAGAGATGTAAATGTTTTTATACAATTTTAAGTCTACTCAGTGGGGTATATGTGGGAGCAAGGGGCTATATTTAATTATGAGATATTACAAAGGACTAAATTTCTGGGTTTGGAGAAATGTAATCCCTAATTTATGATAGTCTCCCTATGTAGGAAGCCTATCAAAGACATGGTTATCTTTGGAGAAATCCTTTGATTCAAAAATAATGTCTTCAGGTTTTGAAGGACTTTGAAAGCACTGCACAGAGTAAGAGAAAATGACAGCAACTCGCTCATCAACCATGTTGATACAAAGCAGATTCTGTAAAACTCATCTATTCACTTGGTGTTATCTGCTAACAAGTGGGCAGTAGAATGACTGGAAGAAGTATCTTTTGGCAGGTCACCAAATCTAGAAACTGGGGCTAGTGTGAAAATCTATTTTTACAGCATTGAAAGACATAGGATAATTTTCTGTTAGTCTTCTCCACAGTCCAAAAAAAGTACAAATGCCCAAGTGAGGTTTTGGATGATGGGTTCCCAAACCCATAACTGTCAGTGCTGAAGGATGAAGTGTAAGAACCAAAATAGGAATGGATACTGGGGAAGTGACATTTTTAAAAAATAAATTTGCAGAAATGAATTCAGCAAATGTAGGTTGGCTCCAAAAGTCTCGCAGGGAAGAGTTTGGGTTTGGTTTTTGTGGTTTTTTTTTTTTT
>VWZT01001210.1:53295-64500 GCA_013397055.1 Pachycephala philippinensis
TTCAATCTTTCTTTTAAATGGTCCAGGTTTGGAAGACAGAGAAAGGAAGCAGAGGTGTGCACGAATCAGCAGCAGGGGTTGGGTTCACCATTGATTGAAGGTGTTTGGTGCTGTGGAGCTGCACCTGAGGTACTACTTGCAGTCTTGGGTCCCCCAATTTAAGAGGGACATGGAGGAACAGGTGAAGGTCCAGTGCAGGGTTATCACGAAGGTGAGGGATTATTGGGCAAAGAGGTGGCTTAAGGGACAACATATTAGGTATTCAAGATAAATGAAACGACAGAATCAAACCCTTCCAGATGCCACACATCTGACACTCCGTGGCTTTCAGATCTATGTGATCTTTACCTAAACAATCTATGCAGCTCTTACTACTAATTATCAGATTTATACTTCTACTATTGTATCCTGCCATGACTTTATGCATATATGCAAGCATTTGATTGCCTCCATAATGAAAATAATGACACCTCCCAACAGCATATTGCTAAAATCTATCATGGTTGGGCATAGATTATAAATATTATTGAGTATGCTAACCAGAAGATGTATAAAATTAACAAGAAAAAAAAAAGAAGATAAAGAATGACAGCCTCTTCTTGGAAATATGCAGGTGGTGCAAAGAAATCAGTATATTATTCAGAATTGATTAAATTGGCTGAGAGGGAACATTTGCTGGTGGGATACTTTTATTACAATTGATGCTACCATAAAACTAGAACAAGAGCCACTGATCGCAGTGAAGTGACCTGTGTTTTAAGTAGCTTTGCTCAGATTTGCATAATACAAGCACTTTGATTTCTGAAGATGTAAAATTAATATATAAATGTCTACACTATAACAATTTATATGGATTTTCAGGAATGTGACTGCTCCCAATTAAGTCTTTTATGACCCTCCTCTCTTTTTCATCTTTCTCTTCTCCTTCCCTCTTTTTTACTGTTTTTCAATTTAGTGGTATTTTTCTAATGTCTAGAGTACATTTGCTCTGTCAGTCTCTGTCTCTCTCAGCAGCTGTCTCTGTGTCTCTATTTTTTCTGCAATACTGGCCTCCACTTAGAAGAAAATCTTGATGAATTCAGAGACGGTGCTCTGCTACTAAATTAACCACATGAGGAGCTGATCCCTGCAGAGATGCTCCACTGATTGTTGGTGTAAGGGTGTTTGTCTCATTTCGAATAACAAAAATGATCTTGCAATAGCAAGATTTTCAGGGCTCTGTGCACCAGCATCAACATTAATCTGTCATTAATGGCAAATCAGAACTTCTTTGTTGTTCAGTCTGTCCTTTAAACAGACTTATCAAACCTCCAGAACTGGATTGTCCATCGAATTTTTAATATGTTCTAAAAGCAGAAGGAGTTAGATATATCCAAATGTCAATTTGTAACAGCCTATTCTGTCTCTATATGATCAAGTTCTTTCTCCAGTATAAAAAAAAAAGTTTATTTTTCTGCATAATTAAATTCTCCCTTTTTTTTAGTGTAGCTGGCTCTTACATGATTTTTTTAAATAATAAAAGATGTTTCCTCCTAAGTTGATGCTTTGGGAGATTTAAAGGGGGAAAAATAGGTTCATCAGATGTAAACCAGCATGAGTCTACTACACCCATAGATTTCCACTGGTTTAGGATCTAATTCTGGCAAGACTGGGGTTCCTGGCCTTTGCACATCTTAGCCACTTAAATGTGCAATCACAACCAGCCATTGCTATTTCCCACCTTGCGCCGCTTTGTTTCTTCCATTACATTAGAAAATGGGTCCTTCCACTGAACACCACATTGTTAAACTACAATTTGGTCTACAGTTTTCTTGGCTGGAAGGCTGCCTCTTGCTGAATTTTGGAGAAGCTTTTAGCTGAAAACATTTCAACGTTTCTGTGAAGATGACTAGGGAAAAATACATGAATGTGGTAAACTAAACAAGTGGTTATTGCACTTGTTTGAAAGGTTCTAGTGCTTTGTGCCAGGGAATCATTCTTCATTTGAAAAATCTGTCCAGGCCTGGCCATGGAATAAGTCAGTGAAATATTGGATTTCATCCTTCAGTCGTGTCTGAGAGATACAAATGCAAACTTTACAGCCAGTTTCTCTGAAGCCACTTTGTGCTGGATTCTGATTCCATGTGGGCTGAGAGTGATGCTGTGGACCAGAGGAGCACTGGAAATCGGAAAAAAAAAGAGGAAACAACTATCCTGTGGTCTCAATTCCTCCCCTTCTGGCCTCACAGAAGTGTGAAGGACTACGAGAAAGAAGCAGTTACGTGAAGAGAGCTGAATCTGCATCGTGGAAGTAATTGTCAAGAGCAGACAAATGCAAAAAAAAAAAAAAGAAGGAAAACCAAGCAGGTAAAGTCAGTCAGGGAATAGGATGATTGAAACTGGATCAAGAATGAGGGTAACACTTGACCAACTGGATAATGAAACTAGGTTGAGAAAATCAGGGAAAGGGTACCAAGGAAATGGATGAGACTGGAAACCAGTAGATGGCAAGGATGGAGTAGATGGGAAATTGATTAGGATGGCAGATTGCTCACAAGAACATTGAGAGTCATCTCAAAAAAAATCTTCCTAACTGTTATCTCAGACTTTCCCCTACATGTAAATGACATTAAAACACTATAAAAATAGTAGAGTCACAGTTCAGGTACAGACTGGGGTCCGTCTGATATAATATTCTGTTTCCACAATACTTTTTCTTAATTTTGTTTCAGTCTTGGAAATTCTATTTGTGTAACTACATAGAAATGTACTAAATATAATTTTGCAACCTTCATATTGTAGATTACCTGTTTGCTTATCTAAATGCCTTGATTTTGCTGCATGGGTTCAGTATTTGTTCTTACTGCAATTTTTTAACCTTGACAGCCCTGTTCACATCTTTGTGCAGAAACCAGGATGCATGAGACCTCTACAACAGCACTGGCAAACTGGTAATTACAATTTTGCAGAGGATTTGAAAATATCTCTGTCATGTTCAATCCTGTTTCTCAGGCCTCTCACAACAAGAAGGTGAAATAATTTACACTGTTAATCAAATGCAATATGATTCTCTAAGTAAGATATTTCCCTTCTTAATGTTTCATTGCAAAAAAAAAGTCTATGCACTTCAAAACAGAGTAACTTGAATCATCAATGAAGCTTAAGATTAATACCTTACTATTACTTTTCTTAAGAACTCATTATTGATATTTTACTTGGAAAATGATGACATTTAGACTTAGAACATCATTTCCCAGCAAGAAGTTATTTGCCTTGAGAACATTAGTGTTCACAAATATTAAGCGTTTAGGTTTTTAAATCAGGAATCAGGGCTTCATTCCTACCTACAGCATATAATATTGAAAGCCCCCTAACTGCAGTCTTGACAGCATCAAAAAATATCTGAGCACAGAGAAAAGGTATTAGCTTAGAAATAGCTTTTTCTATTATATCTGTTGAATAAACACCTGTATCTGGAGATAAAGAAGGTATATTCAAGTGATATAAACATTACTTGAGTAACATTACCTGCCCTTTCTTTTCACATGAATAAAGTAAGCAACAATATATCTAATTTGTTAACAGACTAATAAATTGGGTTACAGAAGTGAAATTCACTTCCAAAAATGTCTTTGAAAAATTATGGAGATTGATTCATGCATTTGTTTTAAGATTTCCTAGGTACATGCAACATTTCTTACAGTTCCATTCAGGTTCCTGGAGGATTTGCAGTACAAAAATAGCAGTAAACCAAAAAAACTATAATTTTTGCTACACTTCCACATACCAATGTTGCTAAAAAAATTTTAGTACATCTTTGACATGGCTGTAGAGTCCACAGTCTTTTGAAAAAGAAAGAATAATAACCGTGATAATATTAGTCACTCCAGGCAGCTCTGCCAATGAAATGACATCACGAGTCATCCTAGTGGAAACCAGAGGATGAATTTGAACATGTATTTATCAGAAATCTTAGTCCAAAAGGACAACTTGTGTTTTCAATAATTTTGAAAGCATCAAAAATAGCATCAAGATCAAAAGTTATAGCTACTTAGTGACTAGTGAATATATTCAAATGTAAAAACCTTATGCATTAAAAGGCACTTCATCTACCTTCAGGAAGAGTGTACCTTAGCTTAGAGTAAATTCTCAATTTGTAGAACTCTATACCCATCAGTAGTATAAAATACACACATCATTATTTTTTCTTTGCCTAAGAAATTCCCTAAGGATTATAAAAAAGTACCTCAATAGCACAGAATGCTAATACAGCTTTAGTAAGTAAATTGCTCTGTTTCCTAATCTGATCAGTATGGATTTTGGCAACTTCTATACATCACAGCATGGTTACGTATTTTCATGCAGTATGGAACATAACCTCACATCCCAGCTCTGAGGTAAGTACCCAAGATTATCCCCATCTTAATGCAGAGAAAGTCAGGTTATAAAATGATTAACCTACAAATCCAATAAAGGAACTAGGAGCCTAAAATTATGCTTAAGAAAACTCAGGTTTCTAAATTGAAAATTTGGATCCTAGAAATTCCTGCACAGATGAGGAGAGGTCATGAGAATACAGAAGAAACACAATTTGTGCTCTTAAAATTGGTATGCACTGAAGGGTGCTAGACTTTGGACAAGTAAGGATGCCTCAGACTCGAAATGTTCAATCCACTAACACTGGGAATTGCACGTTCTTCCAGCTCACAGACAGTCTTCTGAAAAAATCTGTGTAGCCTGTTTCCTGGGAGCATGTGGCACACATAGGGCTCTTCATAAACAGAGGAGCAGCCACAGTTCTCTTTTAAAATGCAGCTAAGGAGAAACGTTGCTGGCTGCCTGACTCCTGCCCTTTGGAACAACTACCTACAGTGACACCTTTCACTGGGACATGTCAGAGCTGGGGTCAAACTCTCAGAATGAGGAAATTCAAGCCAAAGGGTCCTAACCACCACCCAAAGAAACTCACATTCTGCTTTCTGCTCCCACAGCTGTTTCTATTTTGCCGTATCATGCAAAATCTAGCAATGCTCCTGGGATCCCCAGTTCCTAGGTGTAAGTCATCCTCCCTCCTCTGTGCTCTCTTCTCCTCTCTCTAGCATGGTGTTCTTCCCATGGGAGAGTGGAAAGAAGACACAGCTTGGTGGTTCTGGCGTTCTGTGGGGAAGGAGGACACACAGGGACAAGGGCCACCACATCCCAGCACCACACCTGGAGGCCAACCACCAGCTGTTTGGCTCGGGGGCAGGAGTGCACCCATTGCCACCTCTTCTTCTCCACCCACCATAAAAGGAGGGACCAAACCAGGGCTTCTCGTCTCTGTGGCTGTGGGTGAAGTGCCCAAGGGACAGCTGAAGTCTCACCATTCCTCCCTGCATTTTCCTCTGGGTCACTGAATTATGAGTACATTCACTCTGGGCAGACCTTGACCATAGCCAGAGGTGCTGACCTCTCCCCATGTGCTGTGGAGGTACAGTCATGCTGGTATCTCACCACAGGTGCTTTAGAGTTTACTAACCCTATCCTCAGCCACCTCTCTAAACGAAACTACCTGCTTGGGGCAAAACTGGTGCAAAACTCCTAACAATCCTGTTTTGTGATTTTTGACTCGAAGGATCACAACCTCTCCACACAATAATTGCTACAACAGTGATAGGTTTTGTGTATTGGAATGAATGCATAAACCATAATTTATTTATGAACTGCTTGGATTTGACAGCTATACCTTAAAAAGAATAACATTACTAAATATATTCAACAAAGCCTAATGTTTTGTGCAGATGCTGTGCACCAGTTTAACTGCACATCCTGGCAGAAATAGCTTAAATTCACTTCATTGGTTAAATTACGTATTAGCAGACAGGAAAAAGAAAAATATAAGCGGAAGAGAAAATGAAATAATTTCAGATCAGCTTTGTATGCTGGTATTTCTCAGACACATGATGTCGTAAGTATTTAGTTCCCAGGAGCCAGCATTTCTGCATCAGTCCATTTTTTTTTTTTTGACTCAGGATGCAGGTCCATGTGGATTGAGGTCTCCAAAGGAATTTTTGTCTTTTTTGCAAAGTGCTGAGCAACTAGAGGAATATGTACTTTTTGTACTCCAGTCATGGGTACACAGCACCTCGCAGAACTGAGATACCTGTCCCAGGTAGAATTGCTGGCTGACATTCACCGTGGGGACCCACGCTTCCAAGTGGGATCAACAATAGTTTTAAACTGAATGAAAACCAACATCACCTCAGACAGTATCCATAGAATAGTGTGAGGGTTGTGTGCAGCCTAGAAAGAATTGTGAATAGCAGCCATTCCTCCAAATCAGCTGCCAGTTTCTGTGTCCCCATAGGCTAAAGACCAGCTGATTGTGCTGAGGGCAGTGGCTGTACTCCATTGGCTCCAGTGAGGCAAGACTCATTTGCAAAGTTGGTTCATCTATCATCCATTTTATGGAAAAATGCTAAAGAAGACATATTCTCTACAAGCCACCTGAAGAGGGCAATAATTTTTGTTTATAAAGGTGACTTGTATGGAGAACCGACAGGGGATTTTTTGAAGGTAGTTACTGCAGAGGTAAGCAAGCACTGCTGCTTCATGATATAACATTTGCTCCTCCTCTTGGGCAGAACTACTGAGAGTGCCAGGATAAAGGGTTTTGAAGCCTGATAACCTAAGCTGAAAGGCAAATTTACAGTCCCTCTCACCAGCCTGTGAGAAGGCTTGCTGGAGGACTTCACTTCCAGTGGTGGTGTTGCCCACTGGTCACAGGGCCAGGTGCCACCCTCAGTCCCCCATGTTCAGCTTTTTTGCTGTACAAGCTTTAGCAAAGCTTTTAGTGAGTTAATTTTCCAACTATATCCATTATGTGGTGTGACACCATTTTTGGATGCCTACTTTACGACTCTTAAGGCTTGTTATTTTTCAGGAGTGCTGAGCATCTCTTTGTTTCTTTTGTCTGTGAATTAATAAGGCAGTTAAATTAGACCTACATGAAAATGCTGCGCAGGTCAAGTATTGCCCAGACCAATCTGTCATGAGGACCTTCTGCTCTCTGTGTTTTAGACTACAAAGTAATGCTGACTTCTCACTGCAAGCAATTAGGAGAATTAATTAGTTAATATTGTATAGTCTTTGAAGGCTAAAACATTAAATATATTGCTGGATGTGAGTGCCCCATCTCTCCTTTGTAATGAGGTTTGGCTTTTTTTTTTCAAATTAATGCTATTAATTTGAAAATGGAGAATTCTTTTCTAAAGAAATGAATATAAAAGTCACCTGAGATAAATCTAACCATAAGGGTAGATTACACAGTATATATATAAAAAAAAAATAGGTGGGCAAAATCTGATCTAGAGAAATGTATTATTGTAGTACAAATACCAACAAAAATAATGAAAAAAATTCCAGGCTTAAATAATAAATTAAAGAAAATTCAAATTCACAAAATCATGTGAATTAATTACAGGAATACATTATTAAACTGGGAAGTTTTTAGTCTAACTAGAGCTTATATTGGGACAAAGAGGTGATGGTAATGGAGGTGGAGGTGAGAGAACATTTTGGAAGTGTTCAAGCTGCTGAATTTTATTTTTATTTCCTCAGTGTGTTATGGGACATCTTCCATAAGAAAATGGAATAGATGACATTCCATCCTCCTGCCTGTACACCTCACAGGGTAAGTAAAGAACTGCTATGAGGCAATATAAATCCTTAGCCATATGGACTGTTTTTAAAATTATTCCTGCCTTAATTCTCAATAGCAGGAAGAGTAATCTAGTCTTTAAAAATCAGGAAAAGAATGTGAATAGGTGCTAACCCCAGTTCTTTAGTGAATTTTACTTACCAACATTTTTATATTAGCTCAGTAATAAAAGCTCTCAGAAAAAAGAAACTAACTGAAATGTTATCACTCCAGTTTTCTTATCATATCAAAATGATATAAGGAAAAGGTTTTTTCACCCAGAGGGTGTTTGGGCACTGGAACAGGCTCCCCAGGGAAGTGGTCACAGCATCAGCCTGACAGAGTTCAAGAAGTGTTTGGACAGGGCTCTCAGGCACTGGGTGTGACCCTTGGGGATGGTGCTGTGCAGGGCCAGGAGTTGGACTCAATGACCCTGATGGTCCCCTCCACCAGCATATTCTGTGATTTCTTCTCCTAGTGAAATAATTTGGAATAGTGGTATCTCAGTCAAATCACATTTCTGCTAACATTATGATACAATAAATTACTTTTGGATTCTTGCCTATGTTCATTCTTCTCTTAAAGTAATTTCCTATTTACAGATATGTAATTTTCTGACAGTTGGAAATAATTCAGAGCTGACGTGTGTTCACTTATTTATAAAAGGGGAAGGTTAAAACCTTCAGCTAAAAACTGAATAATGTGGAAAGAAGTGTGTTCAGTCCAAATTCAGCCTGGCGTTAAGCCATATGTTGTTTAACTTGAAGCTTGTTGTTGCCATTGATATCCAGATGACTATTCATGTGCAATTGTTGACGATCAAGCAATTGTTTGAGTGTAGTGGCAGATCAGAGGGAGAATTCTTACCCCTTTGCAGTAAAAAAAGCCTACTTATTAAAATGATTGAACCAGTTAAACTCAACAACCATACACTTATTTATGACTTCATAAGACTGTTACATACCAGATAAAATAATAATGTAGTACTCAGTTAACAGAAAAACTTAGCAGTGGCCTTGCATTCATCAAACTAAGTATTGAGGTCTGGGCTTGTAACTAAAATGCAAATGACAAAGTAAAAGAGCAACTCAACGGTTTAATCAGTCTTACTGGGATATGTGAAAGAAGGAGCATGGGGCTGCCTGAATTCCTGTATCCTCATCATCCCACCCATTTAGCACCTTACAGTGTTCCTGACTATGTCAGAAGGAGCTGACATTAAAACACCTCCTTAACACACTATTAACACATACCTCATATATTTCTGTGTAACAACTTCCTAAAAAATAAATTGGAACCATAATTGGGACTGAGATTTTCTGTGTGATGGTTGTCTGAAGATGTTAAAATAATAAATATTCTTTAAATAAAACACCACAATGAAACAATGAAATAATGGTTTCAAGCACTTTTTCAGTTCCAGTGGCATCACAGACAGCTTCACCCCCCCATTGCCCTCCATGTACCTTACACTAAGTAAGTTTATCAAACCAGGTATGTGGCCTGATTGGTCTGTAGTGACCCTACCTGCAAAGCCACTGATTTATGTAACACACATCCAGTTTGCTTGGGAGCTTAAGGTATGACGGAGTCCCTGTATCCAATACAAATTTCATGTGGAAGATGGTGTCAGGGGGAGGATGAGGTTTAAAAGCCCCCAGAATTTCTGTACAGTTGTGTTACATGGAATTTCAAAAAAAAAGACACACTTAAACCCCTAAACTAAGATGCTTGTGTGGAATGCATCATTCATATACTATGTAAACTAAACAGAAAGAAGAATCTCAGGGGCATTCAGAGTGTAATGATCTCCAGAAGTTCTTGCAGCTGTCGAAATTCCTATGTAAGTAAAAGGAGCTTTCCTTGAAAACCTCTTATTTTACACAGCCTAATAGAAAATGAGGCTTAATTTTGCTTTCTGTGGCAGAATATAAACACAGGCTTGTTCAAGGTATTTAGCATCTGCCTACCCTAAGTTATGTGAAGAGTTCTGTCCAAAGCCAGTAGGACTACTCTCATGCTCAGACACCTGATTAAGTGCCTTGCTGGACCAGGGCCAGGAACATAATAGTGGGCTGGGTTAAGCTGATTACCAATGTTTTGCTGGCTCCAGTGGTAGCAGGACCTAGCCTTTATTGCTACTTTGCAAAATATGGTACTCAACAGGGGAAAAAAATCAGGCACTCTGTAGTTCTTTCAGTGTTCTACTGGGTAAAGTTTGAGTATAGAACAAATGTAGCTCATTTAGCCCTAACTGGAAATGTGCATTTCTGAGAATGCATCTATTTTTCCACATGAAAATAAAATTTGTTGCCTTGTAGTAACTCTTGAAATAAAGTGGTTTATTCTAATAGGCTGTCTAAATCCAAATTTTGTCTATTAATAACTATAACAAGGAAGACTATAGTTTAAAGAAATTATGAGGAGAATCCTTTAAGCTTTGTCAGTTTAAAGATGGAAGATGCTTTTAATAAAGTAACTTTAATTTTTTAATTGAATGTTGTTGTAATTAGTATTTTTAGAACCTTGAGCTAGGTGGCTGCACAGCTTTTTATTGCTGGTATAGGTGGCTCGTTAACCAGGGATTAATAGACAAACTGGCATCACACAGTCCCTCTGTCTCTGGGTAAACCTAATGATTCCTGGCATTGCTCTTGCTGCAGAAATCTTTATATTTGTGTGCTGCGAGATCATTAGCACCAGGCTGAGGAGCCCTTCCTTCCCTTGTGACAGAATTCCTAACAGGCCTTCTGCAGCGATAAGTCCCCGACCGACTACAAATTATCAATACTGATTACAGGATTGCTGCAGTGGGGAGGGGACGGCGTGCTCGGCACTGCAGGGCTGGCCAGGCTCCCACAGCCCTCACTTCCCTCCTCTATTTGCATCTACAGCTGTCTCATTCCTTGTTCCCAAGGGTGCCACAGCCGGGTTAGAGTCCTTTCAATCTACACCAATTGTTCCTTGGGAGGGGAACATCAGCATTCAGATAAATGCCTTGGTGTAATGCCTCGGTTTCAGCCGGTGCCAGGAGGGTTTGGTGTAACTTCGTGCAATGTGATTGATAACAAGAACCTGCACAAATGGAAATTTGAACGGGATTTGCGTCTTGGGGAGGGCAGGAATTGTGTTGGGAGTGCTTCATCCTTATTTTGTGGGATTTGCGTGTGCACGACATTAATGGTGAATGATTGTGAAAACTTCAATTTGAATGCGTCAAACGCAGGTCCAGCCTCATTCCTCTTCAAAAAACCAACAAAAACCAACCCCAAGGAGCGTTAGGGTCTGGACGCTTTCAGCAGCCCGACCCCACGACTGTTCTCCCTCTCCTTCTTCCACACCCTCACTGGGAATTTTTCGCCCACCCTCCCCAGCAGCCTCCCTCGAACAAAGGGGCCAGTGCCGGGCTACCGCCCTTCGCTCGGGCCAGGACCAGCAGGACCAGCAGGGACCGGACAGGAATGGGCTCCCCAAGACCCGGGAGCCCCCCGGGCCGGGGCTGGAGGGGAGGGCGGAGGGGCCGCGCCCTGCCCGGTCGCTCCGGGCCC
>VWZT01001210.1:68048-111752 GCA_013397055.1 Pachycephala philippinensis
TTCCCGGGGAGGGACGTGACACCGGGGCTGCGCTGACACAGAGCATCTCTGCTCGGCTCCCCATCCCCCGCCCGGCACGCCCAGTAGGCAGCGAACCCGCCCCGGCGTCTGTGTCTTCTCTTTAGTTCTGATTTTCCTGTTCTCCGAGCTGAAGCAGCAGCACGGGGCGGCCGGCAGAGTGGGAAGGTTCCCCCGCCCTTGCGGGAGGGACCTCGCTTTTCCCTTCCCTGCAGCCGCCGCAGTGGCAGCAGCGCTTGCCCTCTCCCTCCGCCGGCGGGAACGGCGCCTCTGCCCGGTGCCCGGTGCCCCAGGCCGGGGCCGGGACTCCCCGCAGGCCTTTCCGAGGGAGCCGGCGCGGATTGCCAGGCCTGGGGGGCGTGGGACGGCGACAGTGACAGTTCGGGTCTCCCCCAGGAGCAGTTCCCGGGCTCCTGGGGCGGGGAGTGCCGAGAAAGCGGTGCAAGAAATTGCTTGGCAATCACTGTCATGTGAAATCTTAGCATATACAGGAGCAGTTACCAGACACCTCATACATCATTTCTGTTCCACTGACTGCCACTTTTTGATGTTGTGTTTCACATAAATTTTACAGGAGCATGAATTAAGCTCCACCATGTCCTAGCAAGGCTAGGACTCGTTTTCTTTCATAGTCTGTGCCTTTTCTTGATTGACATTAAAATGCATTTGCAGGCCAGACTACCTCCAGGTCTGTGGCTGTACGGTTGTAAGGATGTGCTACTGAGCAAAACACCCCTGAATTGCATCCAAATAGCAGTGGGGCATAACTGTGGCTTTCATCCCATTTTTGTTGGACATTTCTCTAACCGTGGCCAGATCACTGAAAACCTTTTGTTCATTTTTCCCATTTGTTCTTTTCTCCATTTGTTAGAAAAAAATTTACTTTTTACCCCATTGCAGGCAAGGGAGAAGGGGAGGTGGTACTGGAAAGAAAAATGTTTGTGCAGCACTTTGAAGACAATTGCTGCTAAGTAAATGAACTGCATTGGCACTGAAATGTGAATCACAGAGATGGGAATAGGTCATGAATCTCTTATTCTCTGCCTTTGCTATGTGTTTCCACTGCACAGGCTGGGAGGCTTTGCCACCTTGTTTAGCTTTCTTTAATAAGCTGAAAAGTCAGCTTTTTTCCTACTGAATTTTGGGAGAATTGTTTACACTTAACCTTTGTCATTAGGAAATGTAATGGACCTTATTTATAGGAGCTGATTTTTTTCTATTTGTTCACTTCTACTCCTTCTTTGGGCCTTCCAGAGTGATTTCTCTTTGTGTCTAAGAAATTTTAGAAAATTACTTGGTAATTAGTTCATTATTAGTTTGTTTACGTCCCTGTTACTTTCAAATCCTCACCAAAACTTATGATAAAAGATATTGTTCAGACTCTACAATGAAGTCTTCACAACTCAAAGAAGCTATACAACCTTAATTAATCTTCCAATGCATTTATATAATGATAGAGTTTTTAATTACACACTCACATGCTATTTGTTTTCTCTTTACATACACAACACGATGGATAGTACTCCCTTTTTGAGCACTATGTGATATTTTATTTTCATTTTGTTCTCATAAAAAAGAACCTTGACACAGTCCTCTGTGTCCTTGAAAGCATGGGTACAATAAAGATTTTCTTGAAGGAATGTTTGCCAGAATATTTTCCTAACATGGGTGAAAAAATCTTTTGTCTTGCCTTCACAGCAGGTTAACCATAGATTAGAAGATGTTAGCATAGTTTGTGTTTCAATAAGCAGATAAGCCCTGCATATTTTAATGTGAAATTTAGAGAGAGAAGACTCCAAATATATGCATGTGTGATTTTCATAATCTTTGTAACATTTGGAATTTTTTGCTAACTTTTTCTGAAATTTTCTGTAGAACTGTATAAATACACCAAGCAGATGAAAAGATTATCTGTGTGCTGAAAACATGAGGAGAAAGAAAGAGCAGAGATATATATGTGTGTATGACTGTGCCTTGTGTCTGAAGCATGGTCACCATTTTCTTCTCGAAATATATCTTTCTTATCCTTTCATTTCCCTGTGTAACATTCGTGCCATAAAGCAGTAGAGTGCTGTTACGTTCCCATTAGCATTTCTCCACTTCTGAAATTGTGCTTTTTTTGCTGAGCATAGCCTAACTAAAAATCATCTTGTAAGGAAGCTTGGTAGCAGCTTGATAAGGCAGCTGCAAACAATGTCACCATTAGTGATTTGGGTTGCTGCTTGTTCCACACACATGTTGGGGTGAGGCAGCTTCAGTGCTTGCCTGGTTTCATGCAGGCTTTTATACTTGCATGGCTGCACATGGTGCTCCTTTCAGCAGCATTCAGGATCACTGTGGGGAAGCTGAATAATGGTATTATGGCATTTGTGGATTTATTTTTTTTTATTTTAATGGAAATCTGTAAGGAATGGCTTAATGCTAGCACGGCGACTGTACATAATGAGATCTCCCTCAACAACCTTGTCCATGAGATGTGAGCTTGAGCTGTGCACAGCCACATGATGGGAGTGACTTGGTTGCAGCTGTATCTGTGCTGTGCCAAAAATATATAAACTACCATAGGCCTGGTGGAGGAAGACTGGGCAAATTGAGATGGAAACCAATTACATCATTCTGAATGAGGACAGCATGTGCACGAGACCATGAGGCCTAGCTGGAAAGTGTCCTCCAAGTGCTCTATCCAAATGAGATTCCAAAATGAGGCCCTATCCTGACATGGTTCTGATTTTCTTTTCTGACTGTAATTTTCTGAACAGCAAAATGCCTCATGTTACATGAAGTCAGCAATAAAATCATGCTGTAAAGTACCTAAATCACTTTGCTCTGTCTCCCTTACTGCTTGCTGTGAGAAAGTACTGGGCTATTTTAACTTTCTTTTGCTCTTCTTTGAATTGACTGAATTTCTTGTCACTGTTGGCTGGGTATCAGCTGTTTGATCATGTCTTTTTCTCATGCGCCTTGGAGAAGACCAACAGAGCATTTGATGCTCCAAGCGTATTCTAGACCATTTTTCTCTGTGTAGTCAGGCATATCCATAGATATATTTGTTTTAGGACAATAAGTGTTATATTATTGTTGGCTGTCAAATAAAGATATGGTTCTTGATACCAGGCACATCATCTATTCTTTCTGCAGCTAAAATTTATTTTGCCTTAGTGATTTAGCACACAAAACAACAGACGATGATGAAGTAAAAATATGCTGAGGTTAGATAAAACAGACTTTGAAGATATTAGCTGAAATCTTAGTGTGAAATTCACACTTAGAAGGAAACAGTGACAGAAAATCACTTGGAGAATGAAGTGTAAGAGAACTTTTTTAGTTCTAGTCTTGCTGTTAGTACATTAAAATGTTTATCGGAAATTTCATTTAACAACTGTTTTTTCATATGGCTTTGCCAGACTTCATTATCTTCATTTGACATTTTTAGTGTTGCTTGCCCCTTATTTTTTTAGCAATGTCAGTGGACTGAGAGCTGGTCAGGGAAATAGGAAAATGGGATGAATTAAATGCTAATTATGAAGAACAGAAAGACAGCGTAACAACTGGAATAATGAGAGAAAATGGGTGCTGGCTGGACAAAGAAACTGCAATGAAGAAGCCTTTGGGAGAATGGGTAATTAGGGTCACAGAAGCAGACAAGGGAGAGCTGGGTTGTGAGACAGGGCCTGGCATGTGTTTGCTGAAGAGATGAAGAACACGGATTTGTGGCATAATGTGGGGAGGTGGTTGCTTGGCAACCCTAATTTGGTCCCCTTATGATACATGGGTGATCACATATTGTTTTTATGCAGGATTTCTGTCTCTGTGCAGGATGGACCTGCTCTGGGGATGTACTGGGGCTGTGTGGGAGAGACAAGTGATGCCCATGTGGCTCCTGCCTCATTTATTGCTTCAGCTGGGAAGTCAATAATGAACAATGGGAGGGGAAAGAAAGGCCATGTGACTGTAATAATGCACTGTTGCACAAAAGATACTTTTCCTATGTAGTGCTAATATAGATGCTTAAACCAGTTCTGTGTGGAACCTCTAATGGTCTAATAGCTTCTAATTATCTAATTTTTAATGACCCCTTTTAGAGCCCTAAATCCAATTTGCTCAGCAATCACACCTGCAAATGATGTTGCAATGTCTGTGTTGGAAATATTTTAAAATACTTTTAAATTACATTTGTAATACCTCAGACGTAAGATCTAAAATCAGTGAATAACTCTGCCTTTAATTTTCCTGTGCCTCCTGCCCTATATTTTAAACAGCAGTAGTACCTTTTATTTGCTGCTGTGGATTTTTGTGAATTAATTTGAATTTGTGCAGCACTCAGATGTTGAAGTGATGAGCAGCACTGAGAAGCTCTGGAGGAAATTAATATTTCTGGCATCATAAGGCAATTGAATAATGGGCAGTGAACAAAGCACAGGCCACACAGTGAGTTATGAGGTGAAAGCAAAGTATTGATTAACTGTTTGGTGAATATAGCATAGTGGTCATATGCAAAAATAGCAATTAAAGACTATAACATAGATACAGGAAGTTGTATCACCCTTGTACTGGGTAGATTTCCAGGAGGTGGATTAAAAGGTGTAGTGATGACCCATGTGTTTATTTCTGTCTCTAGGCAGGGTTGCTTGTTTGGACAGTATCATCAGGTTTTTGATGAGTACTTTAATGGCTGTACTCCTATTTTAAAAGTGTAGGGTTCCTGAGTGCACTTTGTGCTGAAGATAGAAGATAGTGGAGTTTTTTGAAAGTTCCTGTCTCTCATGGAAATTTACTCTAAACTATGTCCCATACAGTCACTGTCTCTGAGTAGTGTGGTTAGGTGCACTAAGAATGAATAGTACTTAGGTAGATATTTAATTTGTGTGATAGAAAATAGTCCAATGCATTAACAGCTTGTGACTGGTTGGAGATTAACTAAACATCTTTAATGCCACTGTTTGCAAGGAAAACGGTGTTTTAGGAAGAGTTTATGCAGGTAGGGAGTTACAGGCTTGGTAACTCATGACAGAGAATAAAGAATGGTTTCCTTTTGTATTGACCTTTTGTTTTGGTTATTGTTGTACCACAAGGTGGCTTTTTGTTAATGTCTGCTTGTAGGCACTGTAGGCATGGGGCTCAATAGGAATTCAGTTTTTGAATGGCATAAAATTTCTGCTCATGTTTGTTAGTTCAGCTCTGAACTTACAAAAGCCAATGTACCACCTGAGTTCCAGCTTTGTGACATGGGTGATGGTTCTGCTGCCTGGTGCATATCTGTTCTGTCCCCTTTTGTCTTTTCATATTTTTATATGCAGCCCTGCAAAGCCTGTCTGGTGCAATCCCATGTCTCAATGTGCCCCGTCAGTTTTTGTCCTGTAGCAGACATGTAGAAGGTGGTAAAAAACCTGTTCCCAGCAGCTTATGCTACTTATGCTTTTGCTTTGCATAGCTATTTCTTTTTTCATGTCTGAAGTTTGAATGTAATCACTGTGTTCAGAAGAAATGAATATTTTCCAGTAAATCTTCAGACAAAGAAGTAAGAGGAAGTCTTATTAAGCCATAGAACTTGAAAAGACCGTGAGCTATTATTCATATGAGCTAATTCAGTGGCCAATTAAAGCTGTAACTCACTTTTATCTTTTCTAGGGCTGAAAAATTCCTGACTTACCTCTGATTTCCTATTCAGTCAAATGTTATTAGATTCAAGTCATGTAAGAATTTTAGACAGAAGAGAAAAAAAAAAAAGAGGAAAAGCTGTCCATCTTTGTCAATGGCTCCATGGTACATAGCCACTGTAATAACCAAACATGGAAAAACATGTTAGATGAAAACTTCCAGTTCAACATCTGAATTTCTCTGCCTTCTAAGTCCATCTTCTGATTTTATTTGTGTCTTTTTTTGTTTTAGTTTTCAGTATCTTTTCAGTTGTTTCCTGAAAAACCAACCAGGCTTGGTACCTGAAATTTCTTGCTTGAAGGCATTATCTTAAGTCTTAGCTTTTTGACTCCTCTTATTCCATTTCTGTCCTTGCTTGTTAACATCTTTCAAAAAAAAAAAAGTAGTGTAAACATATTATTCTAGAATGACCTCATCAATAGACAAAATCTGCCCCTCTGCTTTTGCTCATTTCTTTCAACATGTTTAAAAATTGTGTTAGCTTATCTTGTCATAATATAGCTGCTTTTAAGCGTTCATGCTATTTCTACACTGGGATGTGCAGATCCCTGTCAGACTCTGCTTTCCAGGTTGTTCTCTGCTATGTTAGACTGCCTCTTGCTGGAACTATACCTTTGCATTGGAACATATTGAAATTCAAATTTATATTATTTGAAAAAATAACAAATTTATTTTTCCCCATATTCCATGCTGTAGTAATGATTTAAAGTTAACTGATAGAAGAAGCAAAGCAAGTATTCTTTTACATCTGATTTTTAGCAGTATTGTTTCATCAAGGCTCAGATCCTGCACTTTACATGTCTTCTAGGTAGATTTATATACATATGTAGGTAAGCATAAGATAACTGAAGTTAAGGAGAAACACTCTGGCTTCACTAGGACAAGCAGTCAGCTCCTCCTTAGGCCAATCCATAAGGATGAAAGTGTTTGACTGTGGAGATGTTTGCAAAGGATTGGGCCATAGTGTCATCCTGCTAAATACTATGTCTAATTTTGTGAGCAGTTTTGTTAATTAGACCTAGTGAAAGTGCAGTAAATGCTCCAATCAATACAGTGTCATCAGTTCATAAATTTTTAAATCTGGAAAGGACTATTACTTTCTCTGAGTCATTCTGCAAATAATTATTTATGAAATCACAAATTTTATTAGTAATTTCATATCTACTAGGATCAGTTTAATAGTCCCATTTAGATTACTAAGAAATGCTACTTCAGTCTGATTTAAAGTAGATTCTTCCTGGAAAGTACCTCTTTGGATAAAGTTGCTAAACCTACTCTTTCTTTCTTCAGTCTCTCTCGTTAATCAGCCTTTAGACATTTCATGTGGTTGTGTTTATTTAGTGCAATTCCAAAAATCAAAGCATCAAATTGGTTCAAGTTAATATGTATTTTAGAGAAATCTGTTGTATGAATATAATGAATTCTTATCCCTTGTGAGTTTTTAATGGTATTGCTCAAGTTCTAATTCCTAAGTCTAAGTAAATACCATGTTAAATTTTTTTTATTTTTAAAAATGGGATTCCTGGGTGTTAATATGGATCAGTGAAGTATTCCTGTATTGCCAGACAGGTTCTGATTCCAGTCATTGGTTTTTACTTGCAGTCCTTCTTCTGGTAATAGATTTTACAAATGGAAGAAATTCAATTGTCTGAAAGGATGATAAGAATCCTGAACAGCAAAAGGAATGCAGCATCCATCATTTCTGAGAAACCATGTATCTCTATTGCTAAAAAGGAGTAATTTCTAAAGTAAATAATGCACATTTAGAGATTTCTTTTTTTTCCAATTCAGTAATGCATTTAAATTGGTGTTATTAAACATCTATTATGGCAGCAGTGATTCTAAAATGAGAATTATCAGCTTAAAGTTTGCAAAATTCAGTAGGTTTGAACTAATACAGTACAGCCCATGCCTTTTTTTTTTCACCTCAGTAGTCATCTATTTCACCATTGTAGCACTAGGATAAAAGCTTTTCTTACAGATGTGGGGGTTTTACAGGCTAAGGAGTTGCTTTGAATAGCCCATGGAGAAGAAAGAACTGTTGCATAAAATTATTTTTTCACAGTATCGTAGAATGGTTGGGGCTGAAATGGACCTGAAAGATGATCTAGTTCCACTCCCCTGTTCTGGACAGGGACACCTTTCACTAGACCAGGCTGCTCAGAGCTCCATCCAGCCTGGCCTTGGTCTCTTCCAGGGGTGGAACGTCCACGACTTCTCTGAGCAACCTGTTCTGGTGACTCAGAACCCTCATAGTAAAGAATTTCTTCCTAATACCTAATCTAAGTCTACCTTCCTTCAGTTTAAAGCCATTTCTCCTCGTGCTGTCATGTCATGCCCTTTTGAAAAGTCCCTCTCCTGTTCTCTTGTAGTCCCCTTTAGGTACTGGAAGGCTGCTGTAATGTTTCCCTGGAGCTCTCTTTTCTCCAGGTTGAACAATCCCATTAATGTGGGATAATTCTTTGAAAATTTCAGTAGTGGTAAAGAACAGAATTGCTGTGACAGTATTGCAGCAAACATTTTTTTTCCTGGTGTGCCAGGGTTAACAAGATTTTGTTCCAGTTTTATAGTTATAGAAACTGAGATCAGGGGTTAATCCGACTTTTGAAAGGCTACAGTTTGACAGTCATCAAGTTTCACTATGAAATTTGCTATCTTTACTCAGGAATTTGGGTGCTCAACTAAAGCTTTGTATATAAGAAAATTCACTCATATAGTAACTGTCAGTCTTCTAATACGACTTTATTTCATCCAAACAAATCCAGTTTGTATACTCCAGTCAATGGTAGGATGCCCATTAAAAAACAGATTCCTGATAGGAGTGGGGAGATGCCTTACTTCTCTGCACAGAAATGGAATATTGTATCCAGTTCATATTTATATTTTTTAAATGGTTCGAAGATTTAAAAGAGCAAGGGAAAGAACTACTGAAATGATTCATGAGCTGTAAGAAATACCTCATCCCATGAGAAATAAAGGAATTGGCATGTCAGTGAATTAAAAACAAGACTCAGAGGTGACCTCATTAAAATGCGTGAGCATATTCACAATAAGAAAATTCCAAGTACTACAGAAGCAATGGCTGGAAGCTGTCACCAGCCAAATTAAAATTAGAAATTCTGTGCCCGTTTTTAACAGAAAGAGTGATTAATCACTGAAGTACATGATGAAGGGAAGAGATGGATTCCCCATCTCTCGTTTTCAAATTAAGACAGGATGTCATGCTGGAAGATATATTTAAGTCAAACACAAAGTTACTGAGCTCAGTACAAAGGTAATGGCCTGTGAAAAGTAGATCAGATTAGGTGATCACGAGTGGCAACTCTGGATTTAAACTCTGTGACTCCATGAGATCAGGTTGCTGCCAAGAGCTGGGTGAGCAGCTGGTGGTTCTTGCGTGGATCAGAAATGGTATCAGTTGTAAAATGCAGATTGCCCAGCCTCTATACAAATATTATTCATCTGTGTAGAGTATGCTCATGATGAATTTATTTATGGTAATCCTGGCAAAATCAACTAGACCAGTTCAATGACCAGAGAAGCTACATAACACTGTTGATTTTAATATATCTTGGATCAGGTGACACAATTTTGTTTATTAACACAGCATAAAGTCTTCCATACCAGTTCAAATCAAATGTCCATGTAACCTTCTAACTTTTTTTCTGATACCAGCCAGGATGTGAACAGTGTAAGACAAGGCCATAGACAGAGGGATGTACCGTAATTCCAGTTGGAAGACATCCTCAGGAGACCTGCAGTCCAACCTGTTTCCCGTAGTGAGGCCAAATTCTGAAGACAGGGTAGTCCATGCTGCTCAGGGTTCCCCAGCTTCCAGTGATCACGGGTCAAGAGGTTTCTTAGGCAGCACCTGGAATGCTGTGTGGAATGTCCTGTTCTCCAAATTTGTCTAGTGCCGTTTATGTGTTGGCTTTCCTGAGGTTCAGTGATCATGAGTTCCACAGTGGTACATTGTACAAAAAATGCTGCTTCACTTTGCCTTGAACCTGCTCTTTACCCACAGTTTATCCTCTGAGAAACGATGCATAATCATTTTCCTTCTCCAACAGCCCACATTTTACTAAAGATCTAGCATAGTACCCTTCTTTTACCCTGGTAATAAAATGCAAATACATCTTTGAGCTCTTCCCACTTTAATACATGAGATTAAAATGTGACGTTGATGACATTAGAAATAATGGAGCAAACACACCCTGTTCCTAATGGTCTAAGCTATAATGAGTTTTGGCTTCACTCAATAAAAATTTTTTTACAAAGCAGTGCCTATTCAAGACTGAGTAAGCTGTGGAAAATCAATTTTCCATGGCTGCTTTGGCCTTGTGCAAAAGCTTAGTGGTTTTTTTAGTGAACCAAGCCTTTTGTTTTATTATTTGTTCTGCTTATAAATTGTGAGGGTTGAGTTACTAATTTATAAAGGACAAACAAATCTTGTGTGACAGTTTAATCACCTAATTAATATCTTAAGTCAGAAGTTTTATTGTATTTTGTTGCATTTATGAGATTTTGCACATTAACACCTTAGTAGGAACATGTAATAAAAAGTATCATGAATTTATCAAATGTCAAAACCCATGACACAGCTTAAATCTGTAATTTTTACAATGAAGTGATATTTGAATAATTGTCATACTGTAAAACTGCCGCCCTGTGGAGGCTAATGGAAAATTACATTTCAGCATAGTTCCTGAGGACTGTTCCTAATGCATTAATTACGAAAATTACCATTTGCCGGGATGAGATTGGTCCAATTTCTCGGAATAGCAATCTGATTCTGCTATGCACACTCACATGTGCCAGAAATCCTCTGCATGTTAGGGTGCCAACTTCCAAGCCAAAGTATTGCACACCATGAACAAGCTTGGGCTCAGTGCTGCCGGCTGTAGATGTTGGTGCAAAGAGCCAGGGCCTGGGCAGGGAATGTGGATTATTTGCTTAGCTGGAGGAAAGCTGCTTTCTGGGCTCTCCTGAAGAACTGGAAACAGACCTGGCCCCAACAGGAGTCCGTGAGCAAGGAGTAACATGGGCCAGGGAGAAGGGGAGGCCTGGCTACACTGCAGTTCCTTCACTGCAGCTGATGAGCACAATTGCCAACCTTCAGGAGGTGGAGGTAGCAACCTCCTTGGCCAAGGCTTGCAGAGATGATCTCTGAAGAGTTTTGTGTTAGAAGGATTTTGGCAGCAGCATTCCAAAAAGCTATCTGCTTAACTTCCCAAGGTGGATGCTAGGCTTAGCTTCCATGGCTCTCCTGTGTTTGTTTCCCTCATCTGATTGAACTGGAAACAATTAATTGCTGTGCTCAGCAGCTCCACTGCTTTCTCAGTAGTCTTTTAAAGGCAGTTTGTTGCCTCACTAAGTGTCATAAAGCCATATATGACAGCTCTGACCAGCTGCAATTAGTAGACATATTTCCAGGGGTTTAGTCTGGATTTATGTGAAAGACTACACTTCACAGTGCTGTTTTACTTTTATGTTAGAGCATTGTCATACTGCTGTTTTGAACTGCGTACAGTGGTTTCTGAAAGCTTCACTCAGGCTTAAGAAACTCTGGGGTTCATGCCTGAAGGTCTTTGCTTCAAAGCAAACCCTAATGAATTCAGTGCAATACCCCCTGGATATCACTTTGAAATTTGGAGTTAATTTGAAATCTTCTGCAGATACTTCATAAATTCTATAATGTGGAAGCATTGGGAATGGCACACATGCAAGTAATAGCAATGGGAACCATCCAGGATCCTCGTAGCCTTGGGTGGGGAGTTATTACACCTTTCAGAAGTGTTGGGAGAAATCCATATTTTTCAAAACGAGGCTTTCAGGTGCCATTTCCACTCCCACTACCACAATAGTGCATTGATTCACTCTGTAGCATGTCTCTGAGCAGCATTTGTGCATGACTGAGACGAGTAAAGAAAAATGAGTATTGTTTAAGAATGAAGATGTCTGCTTTTACACTACTGTAGCCCTAGACTTGTATTGCATCACTCTTTTTGCAGCATAAAACCAGATTACTTCTTTAGGTATGCATATAACCATAACAGCGAAGAAAACCACAAATACTTAGTTCAGTTAGTGGTTTGAATGGTTTTGGATTTAGGATGGAAGGCCATGATGTGTGTCTGTACAATCATTTGCAGGTTTCTCCCCGAGAATGTCAGTAAACGTGTTCATCCCTGTGGCATAGCAGGGGCTGTGGCAGCGCTGTCGGAGATCGCAGACGTAATTGTGGGCTGGTTACCATGGTGTGCCCTGCTTCAGCTGCTGGAGAAACAAGCACAATTCAGGTGAACTCTTATGTAAATGTCCTTGAGAAAACATGGAGTGGTGAAAACATCAACAGCTGTAAGGACAGGACCCACATTAAAAAAATAAGGTCAACTAATCCATTGAGCTCCCTGAGGACGAAAAAAAATGACTTCAGGGTAGTTTTACATGAAGAACAAAAGTTTTATAATGGGACCATGATTTTTGCTGATCCAGGTGTAAAAAAATACTGGGACTGGAAGCTGAAAGATTATTTCAGCCTGTAAAGGGGTTTACTTTTTTAACCATGGAGGTTACTAATCATCTCAATTATTTCTTAAAGGCTGTAATGGTTTTAGTCAGTGGCATTTTCACAATTCAGTGTTTTCTCTTGGTTCTTATGCAAACAGAAATTAATTTAGGAAGCATCTATAGTTATATGAGTTACAGAAATAATTATAGTCGTAGAAAAATGTTTTGTTACTTAATCCCAGCACTCTTGGCTTGCTTGGCAGCTGCTGAATAACTCACAGTTTTTTGACAAGAGGTACAATTGTATTTTGTGCATTGACTTGTGTAGTGTTGCCTTAAGTACTATCGTGATTTGGGCATGGGTACTTCGCTTAGTTAAAATCAGTCACAGAGAGAAGGCCATTTCTATGTGCTGCTTGTATCCACAATAATTACTGGTTGCTGTATAACACTTCCTCATGCTGGGGCTGTCTCTGCCCTGGCATCCATTTGGTTGTCCACCAGTGGCATCTGGCTCTGAGATCCCCACAGCCCTAGGCTGGGTGGCAGGGGAGAAGGAGTGCAAGGTGCTCGCAGTATGTGCGTGTCGAGGGACTTCTTTCTCTCTGTGCTGCTGTGATGTGGGATGAGGAGAAACGCCACACTGCAGCCTTCATTCCGCCCACAGCAGGTCTCTACCCACTGCATCTGGGACTGTGATTTGCATAGACTGATGCCGGGACAGAAGTCAGCAGGTGAAGATCCAAGGTCCTCTTACCTGCTCTCTTCCTTCTTGACCAATCCATGCTTGTGAGGATTCTGTAATATTGTTTAAATTTAACAGAAAACCTTGTGCTGTTCTGTGCTGCACAGCCCATAGCAGAACTGTGTCTTTTAAGACACTAGGATACATATAAAAATAACTATAACTTTAATAATTTCTAATACACTACCTGAATCTACTACAGTTTGGCGAGTGCTGATGAAGTGTGGTGTGTGTCCTATGTGTACAAGTGTGTGCGATGTGGAGATGGAGCTGCAACAGGGTGCATCAAAGTCCTCCTCTTGGAAGGATCTAAAGAAAATGTTTTGTGGGTTGGTTTTTTTTTTTTTTTTTCATTTATTTAGTTTAAAAAGGGGAATAGAAAGCTATGGTATCTCATATCTGTTCCCATTTTTCAATTTGAGAGAGTAATAACTCAGAAATCCTGAGTCCTTGAATTTTTTGCCCCCCCCNCCCCCTTTTTTTTTAAAGGCATATGCTATTAAAAATTTGTTATTGTATTTCAGGTTACACTGAAAGTTCTAGTAATGAGCTGGGCATTTGTTTGTTTAAATATCTTTATTTGGCATGCTGAAAAGACCAGAGTTAGCAATTTTTACTTTCAATGCAGAAACATTAGATCTTTCCAATAGATAGAAAATATTTCTGCACAATGAGAATGTGAAACACTGGAATATTTACCTAGAGAAGTTGGTGAGTTGCCATTCTTGCACTTGCTTGAAACTTTCTTGGACACAACCTTGAGCAACCTCATTAAACTGGAAGCTGGCCCTGCTCTTGGGGTCCGCCTAGATGACCTAAATTCCTTCCAGACTAAATTATTGTATGATTCTTTAAGAAACTTCGAGAACAGAGATTGCTCGTGTTTTGGATATATAGAATTATGACTAAGTTTCCCACTAATAACTCTGCTTTGTAATTTTTTTCCCTTCAATATCTGCATCATGGACTGCATAAATAAAGGAGAAGCGCTGTAAAGACTTGTGGTTTTTTTCACATACAGTTTTATGAGAAATAATCATAAGACTCACAATAACAAAAAATGCTCCCTGGTGACCACAGCCCTGGCACAGCATCCCAAATCTGTATGTCCATACTGGGGAGGTCTGTGAGAGGGAGAATGCCTTTCCTTACCTTGCTGATCTGTGTCCCTACTCATTGGATAGGGATTGCCACCAAAGCATTTTCTGCTTGCTGTTTCTCAGATATGTCCTTCAATTCTGTTTACAAATAAACATTCTAGCAACAAAGGGCGATGTTACATAGCAAATGTAGGCACAGAGATTTTTTTCCATGTACAGGAGAAGTCATAAGGTTTCAATGCCCATGTGTTCGACCTTCAGCTGAAAAGATAACATAATAATAGTGATTGAATGTTCAGCCTGTTTAAATTAGTGACAGCAATGAGAGATGTGCATTAGTCCACAATTGGCTTGACGGTACGCAGCAGAATATTCTCCTCTTACAAGTTCTCTTTCATCTGACATGATTGCTTTCCCTTTCTGTTCTGCAAGGCCTCAGCTTCTGACCTGCTGGGTTTAGAATTAGTCCCCATTAGTCTATTATTTTTCTTTTCAGCAATGACAACCTCTTTAAAACAGGCCCCTTTTATAAAGATTTTAAAGGTTTTCTGTGGCTTTCACTGGAGCCTGGCAATTACTAAACCAATAGTAAATTAGCCCTGTTCCTCTTAAAGTCATTGTGGCATTTTCAGGATATTGCCTTCCATCCAAGGTCTTTCAGGAATGACTTCTCTCGCTCCTTTCCTCCCCAGGCCCCCTGCCCAAACCCCTTCAGCCATACCAAGCATTCCTCTCCACTGTCAGCATAATAATATTTTCAGTGCAAATGCTTCCCAGGCCCTCATACACACACCAGGATATCTCCTCTCACGTCTGAGACCATTGTGGTGAGGGGTCTTTAGCTGTAAGTCACAAAGTGCAATGTAGATATATGTTGTTACATGGGGTTTTATAGCAATAAGCCCATAAATACCAAATAATATGCTGTTGGTAAGGCAGGGATTGAGTAAAAGCTGAGTTCTCATCATGTGAGCTGGCCATTTTTAGCTTGGTTTCTGCTGCACTTTCCTGTTTATTAAATCTTTTCTTTATTCTGCTTGTGTTCTTGGTATTTTTCATTATTTTACCTGTATTTTGGGAACATTTTTCCTGTGTAATCTATGCAAATGGCTTTCTGGATTACTTTCAAAATTCTTATGAAGCATTTCCACGGGCTTATCAATACTTCTGATTTTCTGTTTTCTTTTTTTGCTCCATTTGATGTCAGTAACATAATTTCATGTGGCTTATCTCTTTACAGGTTCTGTTTCCGTCTGTGTTCAGGCTTTCTCTTAATGTTGTAATTGGATCCTGGTTTTCATAGTTCTATAGAATAACTCTGGTTCTTTTGCCTTCTTCATTTCCCTTTGTAGGAGAAGGGCTGTTCTTGTGTTTCCAGGAGGTTGTTGAATCATTTTGCAGAATGGGAACATGTGGTGCTGCCAGAAGGTAGGAGGTCAGGAAGCTTCTTGCTGACATGAAATTAATTTCCCTTCCTGATTCATATCCGTGTAGTTTAGTCAAAAATGTGTCTGTAGAAGGACTTGGGGAGTTAGCCTTGTATGTATACTTGTGTAGAGCAGTAAGTGCAGTTAATCTTTCACAGCTAGGCAGGAAAACAGAAGGAAAAATGCTTATTTCTTCCAAAACAGCATGGAAAATTTCTGATTTTGTAGGTCACCCTTGAGTTTTCATGGGATATTTGACAAGAAGGGAGGTAATAGCTCTTAGCCCTCTCTTGGGCATCGGGAGGAATGTATATGGTGAGTGTCAGGAAGGTGCAGCTTACAACTGAAGCTTTACTAATGAATGTGTTGAAATCTTGATCCATTCATTCCCTTCTTTCTATCTTGGATTAATTTTTGATGATAAGATGAAATAAACAAAACCTGAGAGAAAAATGTTGTGAATATTAATTGGGGACTGTTGATTGAACACTGGCTGTTTACCATGTGGACTGATACACGGGCGGGCACTTCTTTCTCATTAACAGTCGAAGTAAACAAACAATCCAGAGGAGAAATCTGTGGTAATTTTCATGTATCAGTAAATAGGATTACTGAAAACCTTGAATGCATTTCTCCAGAACTGCTAATAAAAAAGCAAAGGCTTTATCTGGAGTGAAAATCTTTAATTTTAGAAAATTTAATTTTCTCTTTTACAATCAATAACTCTTGTTACTGCTGGTGGGCTGAGAGATGTTATTCAGTTTATTTATTCACTATCACTGATGGAGAAAGAGAAGACAGATACAAAAATAGTCTTCTTTATCATAACCAATACGCATTTTTCCAACAAATCTCTCAGATAGGATTGGATTTTGTAGAAAATTCTGTCTTAGCATTTCTAGGATACCAATTCCCTATTCAAGGGGAGAGAGGGGAGATACACAGCTGCTTTAATTTTACTACCAAAAAATATAAAAATATTGTATCAATTAAAACAAAGAGAAATTTCTTTTTCTGCCAGTTACAATGACATTTTTATGGTTTATTTGTTTCCACAGAGGATGGTGACCCTTTGTTAAAATATAGTGTGATAGGCTATTATCTTTTTGTCCTATAAGGCATATTTATACCTTTTCTGTAGACTGTCTTCTGATTCAGAAGAATTTGTACTGAATCGTCATTTGAACTCCAATTTCATGCCAGTGCAAGGTACAAGGTGCATCTTGTAAGCATTGGTGACTCTCTGGAACATTGTCACAGCAGAACCACATGTTTTTTGATTTTGGCATGTGCTTGAAAAGCATTCTCATTTGAAGGGACAAAATGTTTCATTGTATAGATCACAGGCATCAGATCAGTGAGAGCTCCAGAATTACTCTGCTTAATCAACTAATTGTGTTGCCAACTGTAGCCTAAGCTAGCACCCTTCATAAGTGACATTAGAAAGCAAAAGGACATTGTTAGGAATTCCTTCAAAAATTATGTTTCTGAGAGCAGAAAAATTATTAATAGATAATTATTAGATAGAAAACTATGTTTTCAATTGCAGTTTGATGGAGTGTTGTATAGAGAAATCTTTGGATACATCCATTTGGTGTCTCTGGAAGTTCTACAGAATCCTATGAAAAAAAATTCTTCTCTGTAATTAAAATTTATGTATTATTTTTTATGGTGTTTTAAATCTCAGCTCTAAGGAGAAAAAAGTAGATTAATCTCATTAGGAGTAATTCATCTTCCTCTGCATCCTCTTTGTAAAATAATCTTGTTACCCCCTTTCTCCTGATTTCTAACACGGCAACTGTGTGGTAATAGGATCCAATTCCTAAATAATTTTATATGGCTCATCCCATCTGTGCTATGCTGTCCTCAGTACTTCAAGACAGAAAACATACTTCATGATAACAGCTCAAGTGGGAGACTGCTATGAAAAGATTAAGAAGAAGTTTCTATTTGCAGTTGTAATGGGAACTGCAATAAAAATTGCTTACAGAAATTGCCTGTAGAGTACTTTGCAGTCGCACTTCTGTATACCATTGATTGATTGAATTCATTGTGATGAATATTTAGTGCTTTGAAATCCAATTGCAAGATGGCTCAGACACTTAGGTGAAGCACCTGAGGGACTCCAAGGCTTTTTGTTTTTCCTGATGTGCTTGCTAACATGTCTGCACCAGCCACTACTGTGGTCCAGAGGGAGCAAGGTCTGCAGGGTGAAATGCCATCTGATGTCCACACTGAATGCATTCCATGAGTTTTTACTTTGGACTAATTCTTATCTGATTGTGAAATGACCAGGACTGGGCAAAGTATGTTAGAGAGGGTGCAGTAGTGGTGAATTTGCTGTTTTGCATACAGCCTGAGCTGCCTTCCACACTGCAGCATAATCCAGGAAAACAGTAGCAGAAAATAGCTGTAGTGGAATTAGTAAGCCTCATCCTTACAGTATCTGTGTCTCCTTTAATAATTTTTTCTAAGTCTGCTAAATGTCAAGATGTCAAATCATATACAGTGCAGTTCACACTATTGGCATGTTTCTTGGCCAAGCCATCTGAGCTGAAATTCCAATCTCAATGAGAATTTTTGCATTCTGGTCAGGGCAAAAAGTTAATTTCTGGCATATTATTCTCCTTTTTCTGCTTATATTTTCATTTAAACTAAGATAAAAAATAGGAGTGCAAACTACTATAGATCTTGTACAGTGATTTTCTTATCAGATTTCAGGTCATCCCTAACTGACAGCATTTTAGGGTGTTTTGTTTGGTTTCAAATAAACATATAGCAGGTCAAATAAATCAGACAGAATGCATCAGCAAGGGATTTAGTTTTTAGCTTAGCTCTTTTTAACAGGAGAAGGCTAAATGATTCCTTTTTGGAAAGATTGAGCAAAATGCTTTTGGGAAGGTAAAAATTGTTTATCAAATAAATTCTTAATGTGTAAATAATTTAAATGTCACTTATAAAATTCTGTGTTAGTTTTCTCTTTCTTTAGTCTCCAGTTGTTGTTATAATTGGCAGATGTCATAATTGTTTTAGCCTTTGTTGGAGGCTGTCATAACTACAGGCTTAAAACTCATTTAAAATAAATTAGTCACATTTGGCTAATACAGCTTGTTCAGCAGTTCACAACATTGGTATCTAAATGCATTTAGAATTAAATAAGAGAATAAGTTTGCAAAGGCTAAGGTGGCTTCTAAAGGGCACTGAAAATCTTTCAGTAAGGCTCTATTTAAACAGGTTTGGTCTAACTCAAAATATTTGAATGTTTCTCTTTATCTGCTCACATCTGCTCCAGTAGGTAAATACCAAAGGAAATGTATTGGAAAAAGCTCCAAAGGTGGAACTGAGCACCAAGTGTCTGAATTATGCTAAGAGATAAGCAGGTATAAAGGTTGGGTGTTAAATAATTCAGTATTACTGACATATAAGGCATTCCTAGTCAGAGACAGTGAGACAACAAGAGGATTTTTCTGTTAGAAAATTAAGCACCCAAAGCACCCTGGGGAATCCCTGCATTATACTTGGGATCTTAAAGCAAGTTGACAGTGGCCAAGTCCCACAGTCATTGCGACATTCACTGAGAAATGTCTCGGGCTCCACAAAAAGAAAAAATGAAACATCTTGCTGAAGGAGATTTGGATGCCTCTCTGGTTAGGTGATAGCTAAGTGCAGTTCAGGTCCCCCTCAATTTCCATTTTGCATGCAGGGGTTAATGGGAGAATGTAAAATTTTGTCCGAAAGCAAGGTAGGCAGCTGTGTCCTATTCTGAGGCTTTATTACACCAATCTTAATTGGTAAAACAGAGATAATAATCTCCAGTATAAATCTTGGTTTTGTTTGCTTTGAAATGAAAGGTGAATGTTATCTTTGGGTTCAGAGTGGAAGGATCAGACTTAATAGCACTTCTGTTAGCACTCAGCAACTACAGGATCAGGTCGTCCCAAGGATTGACCATCTGACTGGTAAGAGCTAAAATACAAATTACCACCATTCCCTAAAGAGAACAACTTTCCAAGACCTTGACCAAATAGCACCATGAATTTTTTTGTTATCTATTTTGGCATGTGTGAGTTTTCTTTTGGGGGGCAAAATAGTGGAAAAAAAGACAAAAAGAAGAGGTTTTTTAAACAGTAATATGAGCTTAGTAGTCCTCCCCAGAGAGTACTCTTTTTGCTTTACATGTGAATGACTCTAATCACCTCTGGGATGGCTTCTTAATGCACATTTCTATTTTGCATCAGGAAGGGAAAAACGTATAAATAAAACTCCCAAAGGTGGAGAAATACTTATCATTTGAACTAAATAATGAAGGAAGGAGCACTGTGAACAAGGAAGAAAAAATGCACCAAAAAGAATATTAAATCAGAGATGATGACATGATAAAAACATAAAACTTGTAGGTTTTATTATTCATCACTTACTGTTATGGAAATGTATGCAGTGGCTCCAGTATGATGCATGCAAATCCTCGACCCATTCTTCTGACATTCACTGTCTGCATGATTTTCATTAACCTCACCTCTTTAGGTCAGCTTCAAGTGTTTCTATAGTCATATTTAAACTAAAAAACAAAGAGAGAGAATGAGACAGAAGTGCTCCTACTGTAATGTAGCATGATGGTAGCTGTTACCAGAAACCATGGAAGCAGGAACTGAGATCTGCTGGTGTGTGTCCAAGTCTCCTGGTGATAAGGTGAGAAGATATGAAACTGGTGCCATGTGTAATCAGCTTGTAATTAATTTCTTTGGTATATTGTCTCCCAGTTCCCTAGTCACATAGCTCCTTATACTTGCAGGGCTGTAGTGGAAAGGTAGCTGGGAAGTGCTATCAGTTTCCATCTGCACAAATTTTCTGAATGTCTCTGTTGGAAGGACAGACCTCCCTCCACTGCCTTATTTAATGAAGTGGGGAGTTTAACTGATCAGCTCCAGGGGCATTACCCAGAAGCAGGATTCAAAGCCATTTCTCTTGAGGTCCTAGAAATGTGTTTTTTTTCTGAATTCAGGCATTTTAGATTCCTATATGGTTAAAGCTTATGCTTGATTTTGAACAGAATTCACATTCATGCCTCTGTGCTGAAATGCATTATTGACTCAGTACAATGGAAAGGGTCACTGCATCAATGTGAATCACAGTACCACAATGATGAACCTCCCTAGAAGAATTTAGCCTAAAACTTATTCTGTGGTTTTGTTACTAATCTGTTATTCCCATTCTTACATAGAAGATCCCACACACTGTCATTCTCTCTACCCTCTAATACACAGTGTCACATACCTGCTTGCAGAAATACTTAATTTCGACAAAAACGTTCTAAACATATCCTAGAGGAGCAATGGCATTTCCCAAATACTTTTCAAATGCTTATGGCCTTTAGTCTCAATGCATACTATAATACAGTGGTGGAGCTGTAGTTTCTGAGAAATGTCAAGTCAATAGCATGGTCAAAGCACTGAAATCCTGCCCTATAGGAGATGCTGAAATTTCAGAAATTTGCTCCCACCCTCAATTAGGATGAAAACCATTTTGGCACTCTTCACAAATCTGAAAATTCTGCAAATGTTGCTCTGATTAACCACATCCTTTTGATGATCTATAGATTACTGAAAGGTTGTATTGATAAAGTTGATAGCAATTTCATGACAAATGTCTTGATTTTGCACAGATTCCTACACACTGCTTCACCTGAGAACCAGAAACTTGTTGTAAATATTAAAATTGGTGCTAAAAAGATGGTTTAGTTAAAATGGAAATTTTTTTTGTAAATTACATGCTGATTTTTGGTGCTAAAGCGTGACATACTACTAGTGCTAGAAAGCTCAGCAGTCTGATGCGTGCCTGAATACTTATTATTAATTTATGAATGCAGAAATTATATAGGCATTTGTTTCTGTAAAAATGCCTGTGAGAATACAATATACCTATATTTCTTATCTTTTCCACCAGTGAGAAAGAAAGCAGAATGTGAGAGAATTGAATAATATAATCAGGAAAAAAAATATAATCAAAATGTATTGTGATGTGTGGAAACAGAGGTTTGGTACCTTACAGCTATGCACGTGTGGCTTTAAGCCAGGGAAAAGTGAGGGAAGCTGAAGGATCTGTGGTGTCCTCCATAGGCTGCAGTGTAACTCTCCGCTCTGCCATGGTCCTCTATGGGCTGCAGGAGAATCCCTGCTCTGGTGCTTGGGGAACCTCCTCCCTTCCATCTGTGAGCCTGGATTCAGCAGGACTGATTCTCTTGCATTTAAATGTGCATATACAGAATGAAACTGAGACAGGGACGCTCCACTTCACTGTCAACATCTCCCAGAAACAGCTTTAGGAGCTTGTGAATACCAGCTAATGCCTCAGTCAGTCCCTGTGAGAAACATTATATATAACTTAACATTTGGAACACTGGATGAGTGGAGTGGAAAAATTGTAATTTTCATTTGGAGGAAAAAATCAAAGAGCCAAAATCCTTTCAAGAATGTTTCTGGTTGTCTGCACATATGATTAGCTAATGAGTCAGTGTCAATGGAGCAATATATTAAAACAGGCAATGCACTGCATAACACTGTGCATCTCTAAGTGGCATGAGCAAGAAAATAGTACAGTTAGCACTGACACAGCAACACAAACATACAGGGTAGGACACTAGACCCATTTTAAGATTAATAAGCTTTTAACTAGCTATGTGGGCTTTGCCTTTATTCTTTTATCTTATTTTCCTCAGTCAGAATATGGTTCATAAATTCAGCACCTACATCCAAAGTTCATGGTGTTACTCATAAAACCACTGGACTGTTTCTGAGTTTCAGAACAAATCAGGTTTTTTGGCCATAATTAAGACACTGGTCTGGTTAAAAGCAGACTGGAATTTCAGTGCTAGCTCCATTGATGATTTTTGCATTTTATGTAATGGCTGTTTAACTTTAAATCCATAAATGATGATTTTTGCCTTGATCTTGGAACAAAACTACCTGAAGACGATGCAGGTTTGAGAACCTTGAATGAAAGGATTCACCTTCTTATAGCACTTCACATAATTTGCAGTCCCTGGGGAGTGGTAGAATTTGGAAGTCAGTCAATACTGCCTGCTGGTTAGGCTTTTGTAGCTCTTGCCAGCCTTCACAGATAGCAACATTTAGCTGTCATCACCCTTCACACAGAACAGGTGACTGCTGAGGGTTGCCAATGCCCCTGCAGGGAGTGAGTCCCTGTCACACTGCACAAACAACCTGACGAAAGCTGCATTTGAAAGAATCACCCAGATCTGGACAAGAAGGTGGGATCACTGATGCGCCTTTTCTTTGTCTCAAACACGCAAGCTTTTTACTTCTTTTAAAAATAATACATTCTTAATGTCTTTGCTTTGCTTTAGGTATAAATAATTTAGAGATATTTCACTTCTTACTTCGAGTTGTTTTCTGATACACGAATCCATTCCAAATGTCATGACAAATTGTTGCAAGAACTTTAGATCACAGAAAATTTTAAAACAATTAGGACCTGACAATTAAGCGTTTTTATTTCCTGAACTAGGAAAATACATTTTAACTAGGAAATATATATTAATGAGAACAGACTTTCCAAACGCATGTGAAATTGAGCATGACAAAATTTTGGTTTTGCCATGCACCATGTGGGACTGACTTCGTGCTGTCCTGTGTGCAGGTGCAAAAATATGAGTCATGAAGGCAGTTCACTGACAGCCACACTCAGACTCTCATACTGGCAGTGTAAGAATAAAGGGAATGAAATTTGAATTGTAAGGCAAAGCTAGCCCAAGATAGCTATTATGAGCAAAGAATATAAAAATCTTGGTTAAAACAAAACCGGTTCTGTGAGGTTGGGAACATAACAGCAATATAACTGTGAGACCATCTGCCATTTTGGCTTCATGCAATGATGCAGGCCATTACAAAAATGGAAATATGTCTCCTGGAAAAGCCAACTTGTTGAACAATATAGCAAGATGTCCTTTAAAACTGGTAGTATGACTGACATTCCCATTAAGAGTCTTGAAGAAAGAATGAATTTGAATAAAACTGGACAGTGGCTTCCTGACCACCTGTATTGCTCCAACATTTTATAATGCTAAGGACTCTATTTCTTCATCGTGTACCTTTAGCAAAACAAGAGAGGTCAAAGCATACAGTATTTCATAGGAATATCAAATATGCATGCAGTTTCCACTCTAAAGTGTGTTGTGACATCTGTGCTGGTAGGGTTGTCAGTCTTGTTGGTTTTGTCACACTAAAGGACAAATCTCCTTTTGTTCCCTGACAAAGCCTTTTAGAAACTCAGCTTTTTGCTACCAGTGAGAGTTGTCCAGCTACTTTTAGAATCTTGGGATATTTTCAGGTGGATTGGCTGAATCTGCCTATCTGTGAAACTGAGAAGTGATGTGATTTGCTTACAGTTTTCATTGGATTTAAGGAGAAAGTTGCCCTTATTCCTTCTGTGGAATCTTTTCTTGGCTCCAGTCTTGGAGACTTTGGCTTTTTACTCTGAGATTATTTAAATAGAACTATTTTTGCCTCAGAAGCTGATCCTTGGTAAAGTTTAATGGTGCCTCAATACCTGTGTAACTTCTGCTGCTACCAGAAAAAATGTTCTTGCAGATGGACACTACTGTTTCAAAAAGATCCACTGCATTTGTGCTTGAAGTGTCCGTAGACATTCATGGAATCTCAGAATGGTTTTGGTTGGAAGGGACCTTGAAGATTGCCTGCTCCAGCAGGTTCCAACCTTCCACCTGACCAGGTTGCTCAGAGCCCCATCCAGCCTGGCCTTGGACACTTCCAGGGGTGGATTGCTCTTTTGTAGAGCATAACCACCAACATGTTAGGCTAGTGGGTTTGGTCATCAAACGCATCAAAAAAGCTCATGGCAAAGTTTCGAAAAATTTGTCTTTGTTAGTTACTCAAAAATGGCTTCTGAGCAAAAAGAAATACACCACAATGGAGTCTTCATATTTAAATCTTACATTCAGCTAATAGTTGCAAGGTGACAATTTACACCTGTCTGGACATGAATGATATTTTTCACTATATTTTTTGTGCTGTGTACAGTGAATGTATCATGAATGTTACACACCAGCAGGATCTCAATTCTGTATTCTGATGGATACTATTGATAAAGATACTATAGATCAAAGTATGCCTAATTCTGCATGCTTATGTACTCCTCAGTCTTCTTGTGTCATGGTTGGTTTCTCAGTCAATTGAATTTATCTTTGCTGTGATACATGGACTTGTAATTAATTTTGTAGAATGATGAAATTCTTTTTTACACTGGTTGTAAATAGACTAATTTCCATCTGATTTACTGGTTAAAAGAGGAAATAATTGTACTTTAGATATGAAATCACTGATATTGATTGAGCAGATATAAGACTTGTCTCTTAAACTGTCTCTACATTTTTTCGCTGTTACATGTTCTGAAAAACATTACTTATTGAAGTGCATAAATGAATTTTGTTCTTCTTCTTTCTTTCCTTCTACCTATGAGAGAGACAAAAGTTAAAGATGCAATGTGAACCTAAATGTATGATTGGAGAATTGCATCAGTCTCCCTGGCATCTCAGGATTTAAGGCACTTCTGCTGTGACCAGTTCCAGAGCTGCATCAGGTGTCCTGTATTTCTAAAAATGATAGAATGAAAAGCCTCACAGGAGCAGTAATGGCATTCTAATGTGAAACGGCTGTCCTGGCTCTGCTCCCTGATGTAAGAGCAAGGAGCAGGAGAGGATTAGCAACTTCAGCTTTTGACTGCAGTGAAGTAAAAGTGAGAAGCTGTGAAGCAGGTGGAAAGTATGTTGGAAGGGTGAAAGCATAGATGAGGACTGGAGGGCCAAAGAGCCAAAGTGATACAGATGTGTTTGAAATATCAAAGTCATGAAGCATGGCACAAAAATAGGGTCCTGGAGAGCTGCTCTTCCGTAGCAATGTGATGGCTTTTTGTCTCCAGCACATAAAATCAGTGACAGCTCTAGACAGTGACTTTAGTTTTGATCAAAGCTCAGTGATAATGGGTGGCAATAGAAATGATTATTCTATAATGACAGTGGGAAATATAGGTGAAGACACAGACTCAGATCTAGTGACTTGAGAGCAGGGTGAAAGGGATGGGAAGACAGCCAGAGGCCCATGAATAAACATCCTTGACATGCAAGGGAACAATAACAAGACAGGTACTGGTGATTATCTTTAGGTGTGTATTGAGGGTTCAGAGCTGGAAATCAGTTGTCACATATGCAACCATGAATGCAAATCTAATAAATTATGCTATGTGCTCTCCCAAAATATGAATAGAAAAACTAAGCTCTTTTCTGAATTTGATTGCACAAAGAAATATTTACTGATTGGTGCACTAACTGTATCATGCCTAAGAAAAGAGGTTTCTGCTGTTCTAAAGAACATCCAATGCTTTATGTGCCAAGGATGCCAAGCTATCAAGCACAACTGGTGAGAGGGTAGAGTGTTTCAGACATATATCAGAGGACGTGATAGACCACTTCTTAACTAAACCACAACCACTGTGTGATTTATTGAGACCCTTCTCCTTGTGTAGGAGGCAGCAGCAAGGTTGTAACATCTGCAGCCAATAAGAATATTTGGGTTTGTATTAGGCTTGTGTGGCCGGGTTTTGGTAGCAAGGGGGCTACAAGGGTGGCTTCTGTGAGAAATTGCCAGAAGCTTCCCCTTGTCTGGTAAAGCCACTGCCAGCTGGCTCCAAAATCTGCCACTGACCATGGCCAAGCCAACTGGGTATCATAGTAATGCCTCTGTGATAACATATTTAAGAAGGAAAAAAAAATTATTGCAGAGCTGTAATTGTGCTCAGAGAACAGAGGATTTACAGTATATGAGAGGAACAGCTCTGCAGACACCAAGGTCAGTGGAGAATGAGCAGGAGGAGGTGCTCCAGGCACCAGAGCTGAAATTCCTCTTCAGCCTGTGGTGCAGACCATGGTGAAGCAGCTGTGCCCCTGCACCTGTGGAAGTCAATGGGATAAAGTGACCCACCTGCAATGGAGGACACCCATGCTGGAGCCAGTGGAAAGAAGGCTGTGGCCTCGTAGGAAACCCACACTGAAGCAGGCTCCTGGCAGGGACCTGCAGCCCTGTGGAGAGAGGAGCCCATGCTGGACCAGGTTTCCTGGCAGCGCTTGCAAACCCGTGGTGGATCCACCCTGGAGCAGCCTGTTCTTGAAAAAGTGCACCCCGTGGAAAGGGACCCCCTCCGGAGCAGTTTGTGAAGAACGAGAACCCATAGGAAGGACTCAGTCTGGAGGAGTTCATGGAGAACTATCTCCCGTGGGAAGGACTCCTCTTCCCTGAGGAACCATGTGTGGTGAACTGACCATAACCCCATCCCCATCTCCCTCTGCCTCCTACAAGGCACAGAAAGGAGGGAGGGGTGGGGGGAAGGTGTTTTTAAGATTTTATTTTGCTTTTCATTATCTTGCTCAGATTTTGATTGGTTATAAATACAATTGATTTCCACAAGTCAAGCCTGTAATGCCCATGACAGTAATTGGTGAGGGATCTCTCCCTGCCTTTATCTCAATTAATGAACCTTTTGTTATGTTTTTTCCACCCTGTCCCATTGTGGAGGAGAGTAGAGTATCTCTGGTGGGTGTCTGGCATCCAGCCAGGGTCAAAACACCACAGTCTTTTCCAGTGTAGGACTGGGGTGAGAAGGAAGAAGGGAAACTTCTTGAGAGTATAGAGAGAGGCAGGGAACAGAGTTCCAGTAAAGTTCAAGTATTGCAGAGAGGTTTGAAGTACAAGCTGTTTGAAAAATGGCAAGGATCCATCTGAAATACTTTGAAACAGAGGCCACAGGTGCAAGAAATACTTTTGCATTGAGAGGGAAGAAAAGCAAGGCTCTTATGTAGCACCTTATATCTCTAAACCCAAGCTGAGCCTAATCACACAAGCTATCAGAGGAAGTGCAAATAGGAAATCAAAGGACAGTACAACACTGTAAACCTTTAGATTATGTGGTGCAGAAGTTAAGGATGTATTCTCTCAAGGATGAAGCAATGTATCTGTCCTCACATCTAGACACTTCCATAAAAAACCCAAAAATGTCCTTGAATTAAGGTCAAATCCCAGAGAAGCTGTTAGTCAAAAACAAGAGCTGACTGTGATGTAAAAATAGGTAATGACAAAGGATTCCCATATACTGAGGGGAAGACAGGTAACAATGTCTTAACCCAGATAGCTTTCTGGCAGGTAAATATGAATCTAATTCTAAGACATATTTGATGAAGTGTTAAATCTTCTAATTTTCCATGTCTATATCCACACTTTTTAATCAATGGACCTTAGTGTATCCCTCTGACAGAAGGGTGAAGGTAAGGCAGCTCCACACCTGGAGTTCAGAATAATGCCAGCTGGTCAGTGGATAGAGTTGTTTTTTAGCAGTCAGTTTCTTTGACCCCATCAGGAGTGCATAAAGACATATTCAAATGACACTGTGATTTTCAGTGGACCATGGGAACACCAGCTACATGTGATCAGGATTTTTTTTTCTGATTTTAGAATTTGGTTAAGACGAAAGACTGGGGGCAATCCCTGAGTAGTGTGTGCAGAATATAAGTGAGTTTTGTCATCTGGGTTTCTAGGAAAAAGGCATAGAAAATAGATGATGGAATAATGTCCAAAGGCATTGGAGACTTTATTTCAAATGGAGAAAGAAGAGACACTTTTTTGGGGTTTTGTTTGTTTTTTGTTTTTGTTTTGTTTTTTTTTTTTTTTCCAGGCCTATAGCTGTATTGGGTAGCTTGAATATAGGTTCTTGGAAGTGGTATCACCACTGCCAGAATAAAGAAAAACAGCATCATCACTGCTGATGGTGCCAGATTTTCCAAGCTATATATACTCTGGACAGATGTCTCCAGCAAGGTGAAGAGACTGCATTACATTGATATAATGCTAAGTATACTTTTAAATATAATATTAGCCTTAAGCACAAAGCTATCAGCATGGGAGAAAGCATATTCAGCCATTGTGAAGGGTGTCCTTGCCAGCTGGTTGGGAAATTACAAGCCTGACTCAGTATCTACTAAGCACTTACTTGTCTTTGATGGAAACTATGTACCCCATCATCCTGGGTAAAGGGTTGTAATTATAAATTAATGCCATTGTCCTTCACTCCACAGCTCTTTTCCTTTCCATTGCAATGTGGCCTTGGGAAGGTATAAATACAGATTTATTTCACACATTTATTTGGTGACAGTGGCATGAAGTATCATCTGATTTCCACAGAGATGGTCCCAGAGATACAAGCCCAGGTGTTCTAAGAGCCTCCTTTAATGGGCAATATATAGTGCTGATGTTTTTGAGGTGAAAGGGAGCAACAATCTCCCTGTCCACTCTATGTTTGCTCTAAAGCAGATGCCCAAATATTGTAACAGAGAATTTGTATGAGCCTGGGTGGGCCTGATTTTCAAAGAAACTCATTCACACACAGTTGAGACTAAGATGAGATGAAAGACCAACTGAAAATTTGGCCTCAGCATGTATTATATTTACAAAGATATAAATAAGTCTCTGCCTTGAGCACAAGAATAATCAAGCATTTGTCATAGCTGATATCAGTGTCTGAAGGGTAAAAGAGTAGATGGAAAGAGAATGTCTAGTGCCCTGAGAAATGAAAATGGAACAAACTGGACATTGAGCAAATGTCACATTTTCCCTGGAACTTGGTGGATGGTGAGAAGAGGTCATAAAATGACAGGTAACAGCAAAGGGCAATAAGATGCTGCTACAAAGCAACTTATCTATTATACCATTAAAAAGAATCTGCTGCCTCCCAGACTCCATGCATGTCTTGTGGGGGGGTGCTATTTACAAGTTAGAATTCGCAGTGGATGCCCATGATTCAATATTTCCAGTCTTAATATTAACAAAACTGTATGGCATAGCTCTGGAGTGCCCTGTCTCTGTAATGCTCCTGAAAGCAATAGGTACAGGTGTTGGTCACTGCAGAGTTAAAGCTGCTTTGGCATCTACCCATGCTTTTTTGCTAATGAGCCATCTGGCTCGGTAAGAGAAGTTGCTTAGCCACAAATCAGCAGTTTTCTTGCAGATGTTTGCTATTCACTGCTTCTTAATTCCCTTACTCCCAGTTTTTCCTCCTGCCTCTCACAGCTCTCACTTTGCCATTTATCTCAATTCTTTCTTCAGAGGTAGCTTTGATTGCAAATATACTGGTGTCTGGGACTGTCTTCATAATTATTTCTTTCTACATTCAAAACACTAAGTTTCAGGGTCTTGGAAGTAAAGATTTTCCCTCTTAAAGGAAGGAATGACATCTTCTGCAGACTGTGCTGGGATACATTTTTGTACTGGATGTACCAAGTTGAAAAAGATAAATATCACAACCTACTTTCCTCCTCTTTGAATTTCACTTCAAAGGCTAAGTGTTTAAGGCCACGGACAGCATGGTTTTACTTACAACAATCATGTCATCATTTTGCTGTAGAAGAAACAGAAATTGTGCTACATCTTACTACACTTTTGTAAGTTATGGAGCAACCCATTCACAAATATGTAAAAAGGAATCTAAGTATGCTCAGGAGGTTGGGCTTTCCTCTTGGAAGAAGGTAAATCAGGGGGACTGAAATCTGGACCTTGATGCTGGTGTAGAAGAGAAATTCTGCAAGGGAGAGATAAGTCTTGTGATCTCTACCGCATTTTTACTAACTACAACATCCTACTTCAATTCTGCCCCTTATTTTCTAGCAGATGATTCCATTCATCTGCATTTTCTTTTACTTACCTCTTCCTTAGCTCTGGGGGTGACATTCCATTTCCTGTGCAATTTATATGAAAATTAACCTTTCACATTGGTGCAAATCCATGTGGGTGGAAATAATGTCATCTGTGAATTGCCCAGTAACCAGAGGCTTTTGAGCAGACCCTGGAAGGCATTCAGTAAAAACTAATTTACCATGCTTTCTGTAATAGCAGATCCTTTCCTAAAGCTGTTCTCCTGCAAGATATTGCTGTACTGACTCAGCATGGATTTTAAGATTTTACACAATATTACCTATTTAGCTAGAAAACTTTTATGTGCAACAAAAATAATAAGAATTTAAAAGAACCTGTTTGAAAAGCAAGAAAATGTGGTAGAAAACCTAGGGCCTTTATTAATATCTGAGTGAGAGACAATAATGTCTGCAGAAGGTAGCGGCTTCATAAGGGGTTGCTTTTACCTATTTTCTTTCTTCTAGTGAGTAGTGAGTTTAATGGATAGAGTCCCTCCAGGTGGGCAATCACAAAACTAACATTATTATTCTCCTGACAGAAAATTGCATGTCTTTTTCCTCGCAAAAAAATTGTATTTCCCCTGGAAAATTCTGATGCTTTTGCATAAGTGGTTTTCCTTGTCAGAGTATTTCTCTGAAGAAGCATTTCCCACTGGTTTTAGCAGTCTAGGAAAATTCTTGCGCAAATTCTCTTTCTTTACTCACTTATTTTTAGTTAGCATGCTGCTCTGACAGCACAGTCTCTCCCTAGGTAGCTTGGGGAACAGGTGGAGACCATAGCTCCTCTGTCTTCAATGCTACTGGGTTAATCTGAGGATAAGAGAGATGATTTACAGGTACTTTTGATCTGGTTTTGACTTTGAAAAATTTTCCAACAATTCATTAGGAAGAAGAAACCCTTTCTTTGCTCACAGTAATGGCTGAAGGTGCTGGAGGTGGGGAGGCTGTGATGATCTGGCCCTCATTTCTATAGGTACCACTACCTGTTCTGACTGGTGCAAAAAGAACTCAACTGAACAAATCAAGATCATTATGTTCTACCTGTCTTTTCATGCCACAGCTACAAGAGCTTTGGACCTCTTTTCATTTGACTTTGTGCTGTCCAGTGAGCAAAGTCCATCCATGTTCTCTAAAATGCTCTATCTCTTGTTAACAAATTTCCTCTCTTAAAACGTGTGCATCAGCAGCATTTACCCAGTGCATTTTAAGACTCCATTTCAATTTGTTATATTGGACATTTCAGAGATGCCTGTTTCTGGGTATTTCTTTACAAAGAGCTGTTAAAAGAAGGTTTCTCTCCTTAGAGTGCTGCAGCCTTGTTATTAACAACCACATGCTGGGTACTGCTCCTTATCATTCTCGTGGAGAGTAATTCATCCTCTGAGCAGAGGCTGACAGATGGCCATAATCTCTGTAACTAGAGGGAAGCTTTGAAAAAAGACAGTGCGTTTGAACCTGAAAACTACAATGAAATAAAGCATGAGTATTGGCTTATGCCACTGGAAATTATGAAAGTCATAAGTATAGCTAGGATCTTAAATTCCACTCTGTTCTCAGAGAAGTTCTCAGAATTTTTGTTTTTAAATTCCCAGTGATAAACCACAGCAAAACTGAATGTGGATGTAAGAAAGGAACAGAACCAAGATCCTAACTTTGATATTATTTATTTTTCACATGTATGTTTGTATTTGACTCTTGGTAGTGCTTAAGTAGGTATTTTAAAAATGTTTATAGTCTTATGCATGGGTTTTGTATTTAACAGGCCTATACTCAAAGGATCTTGAACTTAAAGAACATTATTCACTTAAATTATTTCAGACAACCTCTTTTGCTACTTACTGTCTTTGAATCTTTAAATGTTGTCCTTATGTCAAGACAAGATGTCGTGAAGTCTGAATTCATTAATGAGGAAGAGCCCATCAACCATCTGTGAAATACTTGAAGGTAAGCATTTGTTGTGGTTTAGGAATGGTGTTCCCCAATTCAGTGTTCCCACTGAAACACTCCAAACCACGTGCTGCTTGCTCACTCCCCCTGCCCCCTCCTTTCCTTCTGTGGAAGGCTGGAGAGCAGAATTAGAGGCACAAAAGGTAAAATCGCAGGTTGAGATAAGAAGAATTTACTGGGCACAGCAATGAAATATGAAATATGAAATGAACAGTAACAGCAACAATATTTATACAAGGGTGTACAACCTCTGGAAACAATTCCCACGTGAAATGCTCACCATGCAGAAACTGGCAGTACACGAACCACCCCACACTACCCTGGCCCGGAAGGGATCCCCTCCCCCGTCCCCAGAAAATGAGGTGATGTGGTACAGAATAACCTCTGGGTCTACAAAAATTAACCCTGTCCTGGCTGGAACCAGGACAATATCTCACTATCCTCTAGAAAATCTGAACTGCGTGCTGCTTTGGGGTACACAGGTGTTCCCAATGCCCTATCAAACAATCCCATCAGGTTGTAGCTGATAGGTGACACCATTTGTTCTCACAAATTGAATTGCTCTTGGATTTCCCCTGGCTTTAACATGGAAAGCATCTCTGATAAGGATTCCTGGGAAGAATAAAGCTTACATGCTGGTATCAGCTCTTCTGCTAGAAGAGAGAAGGAGAAAGAGGAATTTCCTGCATAGGTCCTGCACTCGGAATTAGGCAGTGAAGGCATGAGTGTTATTATGTATGGCCCTGGTTAAAGTGATGGATGGTACTCTACAGAACTTTGTTTTCTGTACCCTAACTGGACTCCAACTCAGGCTTCCCTGACATCTTTCTTTCTATAAATTAGTCTTTCTTTGGGGACTAAACCCCCTCTTTTTCTCCATGCGTAGCACACCTACTCTGTCAGATGAGGGGGCCTGAGTGGCCTCTATTAAAAATGCACAGGCCAGTGTCCCTTTGTAGATTGTGACAGGGAAATTTAGAGAAGGTTTTCACATGATTTGTGCAAAATCCTGAATTTGAACTGGAAACAGAGCCTTGAGCCAGTCGGGCTGCGCAGTGCTAGGAGTATTGTCATCAGGAATGCTGCTAGAGATTCAGTTAAATACTTGTGGCTGCTATGAAACCAGAGGACAGACTTGCATTGTCTAGCTTTGGTTTCTGGGATATTAATTTTAGAAATAAAGCCATCCCTTTCTAATTACAATGAGAGAGATGCACTTGCAAAGGCTGATTCTGCACCACTCTCTAATCAGTGCCTGTGGCAGCAACTTAATGTTACCAAAATCCTAATTAAATTTAAAGTGAGCCTGGGATGAACCTGGACTGCATTTGAAAGCATGCTAAGGAGTAAAGCTGACTTGCCAGACATTTCCAGACTAACAAACACAAATACAGATTTAATACCCTCTAGTTTCCCAGAAAGCAAAACTTGCTGCAGCAAGAACATCGGCTACTTGGAACAAATCCACAGTTCTCCTGCAGCACTAGATTTAGATCAATACACCATTACTGATTCCCTGTGACAGCCATCCAGTAGGTCTCAGATACCTTCTCTTACCGCAGATTTGAGCTTTCTCATACCTTATGTTCCTCAGGAGTTGTGAGATTGCTACTTAAAGGCAATTTCAGTAGAAAGGGAGATTTACTGCTGACTGGCTCAGGACTGTGGACACTATGGTGGAGTAATTTGCTGGCACTTCCAATGAAAGGGAGGTAAAATTCACATTTGTGTTGGTTTTCACATAATTTCAACTCAATAAACAACATCTGAGAAAAAAGAGTCAGAGAGGGATCAAATCTCAGCTTGTTTCAGTTGACAAAGAGAAGGCAGGATCACAGATAAAAACTGTTATTCTCATACTCTACTGTCTACTATAAAGTGGAGTTAAAGATTTTTAGACTTTAGGAAATCTCAAGGCAGTTTCTTCATATGCATTGAGCAAAGTGTGTGTTTAACTGTTATGCTTAACATTGTTTTCACATATTTTCATTTTTTCTTTGACTACTCTGTCTCATTTACCTCCTGCTATTGCAATCGTTCTACAGACTGAGGAAGCAAAGGTTGCTGGTGACTGTAAGGTTGAACATGAGTAACACAGGTGTGCTCTCTGTACAGACAGGATAGTGAAGAAGGAAATATATTTGCTGTTGCTGACATTTTGTCAAAGGCTAAAAGCAGCTGCAAATGTTATTTATAAGAATATAGAATTCTTCAAAGCTGTTCCTTTAAAATCTTTAGTTGCATTCCTGAGCTTTGGAAACAGTGATAAGAGTTCTCCATCTTTGCACTGAGTTTCTTCTCCCTGTTAAACAAGCTCTTGCACAAGAATATGCTGCAACCAAGATCTGTCATTTAGAAAAATCTGGTGTTTGTAGCTTGCTGAGTTTATCAGTTGTCTTGTGTCAAGTCAGACAAACTGTTAAAACGTTTTTCCCCTTGTATGGTTTGATCAATCAGGTGGACTATTGCTTTAGCTGCTGCTGGTGAGGTTTAGGCAGCTCCCTGAGGTGGTGGATGTGTCTGTTCAGGTTGCTCTTGCACTGTCCATGCCTGGTTCTGCTACTGAAAACAGACTCACCACTTCTGCACATTCAGACCCGCCTTCCTTCTGACTTTAGTTAGTCTATACCTGCTCTCAGGACCTGGACATACTTCAGCTAAGATTTTACCAAAGAGAAATGAAAAAACTCCCAACCAGAAAGACTCTGCCTCATCCATTTGTTTTATGGTTGGTTTCTAGGACAGGTTTGCATGTGCTTACAATGAAATGCACTTCAAACTGACAGAGTTTCCCTTTTATGCTACTGAAAGATACACAGCCTCTCTGAGGAACCACACACGTGCTCAGCCAAAAGGTTTGGGGCTTGCACATTTTCACATTTAACCAACACAGAGGTAACTAACTGGATAGCAAGAGATGGCATTTATCCAGGTTCTCAAAGTACAGTTAGCCACTGTATGTAAGGATAAACAGAATCCCAGAGAGGAAAAATCAGATGTGGAGTAGGTGAGAGAGGCATGGCTGGCCTCACACACACACAAACACACAGATGGATACACATACATACACATAATCAAATTTGAATTTTGAATTAATTTTCCCTAGATTATGAACGGTATGAAATTTGTCTTGATTCTGCTGAATACACGTATTTTTGATTACTCCTTCTTTGCATGATGCTCATCTTTTAATCTTATAAATCTTTGTTTTATCCTTCCTAGTTTAGTAACTGGCTTCTCAGAAGAGGTAGAAAATTGTTTTCTGCATTATTGGCAACTGTTTATTGCATTATTTCTTCTGATGCTCTTTGAGGTTTTAGGAAAACAAGTATGCTTGAAGGAATGTGGATACCTCTGTCCCATAGATAAAAGACTACTTTTTAAATAAACTCTCTACATTTCAAGATTGTTCTCACTAGCAGTATTTGATTTTTAAAGATTGCAGAAAGTGGGATTGATGAAAAACCTGCTTAGAATTTGCTGGGAAGTCAGAGAGTCAAAACTACCAAGCACTGGAAATTCAGAAAGATGTAAGAATTAGAGGCTTCTATTGCTAGAACAAGTGGCACTTATTCTCGTGGCAGTCTGTCCCTGTTTTCTGGCAAATATTTCCAGTAAAAGTAATCTACTGAAGAGCAGTCTTCTATGCTTCTGAGCACAGTGGACAATTACAATGATCAAGGAGAATAGAGCTGCTGAGTCTGTGAAAAACTGGTTTGGAGTTTCATTTCAAGGTACAAATGACAGAGCATCCTTTTGTGAGTCCCAGAAGATATGCAGAAGTTCAACTTTTTTATACCCCTTCGTCATACTGAAAGTCACCACTGCACAGGGGAAAGTTAATCTTATGGGTAATTTTACACATTTTGTTACATCAGCCCAACAGCTCAGAATTATGAAACCTTTTGGACTGGGGACAGGAATTCTTCTAATCTCATATTTAATGTCAACCATCTATCAACCAACTGGCACATGCTTAAGGTCAACTTTAGACATTCAAACAACCTCAAAGAACACATTTCTTTTCACAGGTTTAAACACATTAATGAGAGATAAGGCAAAGTATATTCCATATTTTCCTCTTGGAAGTGTATTCCCACCATTTGTCCATGTTTTAAATGACTGCATGCAATGACTGGGTCCTACTTTGAGGCTGAAGGTTTGCTGGAGAGATTTTGGGGTTCTTTATTCTATGGCCTTTCTGTCTTTCCTGCTATGCAACCCCATATTTTCTTTCACCGAGCTAAACTTTAAAGAGGACATTGTTACATTACATTCTCTCTCCCAATGTATTTTGGACTTTCTTCTATAAGTGCCCTTACGTCTCTCTGATCCAACGTGGTTGATTCTTTAAAAATTTATCTTAAATTTCATGCTTTGCATCATGGATCTTTCTTCCAGTCCAACTGTCTTTATGGTTCTGGTTTCCAAAACCATGTCAATAAAATCACTGATCTGGAAAGCTTTCAGGAAATCCATGCCAAAAGTCACCTTTACTGAAGGACTAAGTATAAGATTTAGTAAGGTGCTATAGACCTACTGATATTTTTTCCATTATTAGCCAATAATATTAGTTCTTTTGAATTAGCCAGACATGACTGCTTATTAGTTATACATAATTATTTCAAATTAATGGGTTTTTTAAATTCTTATGGAGTGACAGTCTGATAATACCCCTAAAATTAATTAGTTTGCATATAGCCGACGAGCCTCTGGTGTCTAGAACCACTTATTTAAATATACTGACATCGCTAGACCTAGGAAAAGAGAAGTCAGATACGAAACAATTCCTACCAGTGAACTCTGTGGGACAGAGGGGAACAACCACTCCTTTTGTGTGACTCTGCTTCTTTATCAACCAAGATATATAGGCAAAAATAATAGAAAACAGCAGTTGTAAGCTACATGCAAAATCTATTGAGAAGACATGTAGATCCATTTGAGAAGATTTAGGTCAGTTCAGGCTTTGAGAATAAACATTTAAAGACAAAGAGTAATGTCTGCAAGTGGTGTAACTCATGCATTTTCATTAGCTTAAGTGCAAATATGGAAATATACACCAGAGTAGATCTGACCCTCAGTGTCGCCCAGAGCATACTCCTTATTCATAGAATGCCCTCTAAAGGACGAATGTAATGCGTAATCTTATTTGATAATGTATGTTCACGTCTCATAGGATGCTGGGGAATTATTAGCCTTTGACAGACTTCCTTTTGGCTTTAGCAATTAGCAGAAATGGAACTCCTTAAGATTAAATTTCTCCTTTGGACCATGTATAGTTTTAAGACTTTTTCTATAACCCCATAAAGTAACGAAAAAAGACAAGCACTGAATTTTCAAATAATTATGCAGTGATTTAGCCAACTCCTATTGAAGCTGTTTGGACTTTGAAAATTACTTACATGAAAACTACATTCTTGGCCTTTAGAACTCCATTGAGAAGTGTGTCCTCTTAGCATGTGACCATAGGGAGTTGTTGAAGATGGAGCTGGGGAGCAGGGTTTTTGGCATTGTTTAAACTATTGGGCACAGATCTTTTAAGTTAGATTGAATATATCCTCAACATGAAGAAAATAAGATTCTTTCAGTGTTGGGGAAGTGAAATTGCTGTATAAAGCAGTGCTGAAGCCTTTCAGAGGCATGGCAGGGGTCTGTGCCTTAATAACCGAACTTATTGATGCAGGAAAATGAAATGAAAGTCAGTAAATTGCTGATGAAATGGAGTTCAGTGGGTTGTTTAGTCCATTCCATGCTGAATTGGTCTCTGCCATACATTATCCTCTACCTTGCCCAACTCAGGTGTAAATAATGGAACTGACACTTTTCTTGTTACATTTACAAAAGTAATGGCTTCCTCTTTCTGTTCACTTGACAGGCTAAAACATATTTAAGTGGATAAAAATGATGGTAGACCAGAATTTCTCTGAATTGCACATAGAGTTCATTAAAGCAGCAGCCTCTGGTGAAAGTTTATTCATGTGTAAAAGTACCTGCAGGTTGGTCTGGATCCCTGCTGGAGGCTGAGCAGAAGTGGCTGCTATGGGAGGAATTTGATGAAGCTGCAACGTGTCACAATTACAGCACTGGATGTAGCAGGCATAAAAATATACTTGTCCTTACTCGTGGACTTGTTTCCATCACAGAAGAGGAGGAAATTACAAAAAAAATTAAGCAGAGCAGAAGATCTATATTCAAAATGATTATCTAAGATCGACTGAGTCTAGGAAATCCTTACGGAAAAGTCAACTGACCATAGTAATTTGTATACAGATATATACACTGTAAGACTTTGTAGGTTGATTAAAGGAGATCAGAGGTGGAATTTTCTGTTCCGTAAAAATACCTTGAGCAAGTAATCAAAATTGCCGTTGCTACTGAATGCCAATGGTTCTTTCAAAAATCTGTTTCTGTGGCTGGGCAAGGCTATGGGACCTGGAGCCTGGCCCTGTTGCAGCCTCACTGGGACAGGGACTGATGTTTTGGCAGCTGCCAGTCACACTGGGTTGAATGGGGCATATGGGCTGTGCCTGCCCTAACCACCACAGTCCTGATCCAGCCTGAATCTGGCTCCATCTCAGCAAGAAGTGCAACAGCAGGGAGGTTGTAGAAGTCTGTGTTAAATCGGTGCATCCCTGTGGTTTCAGTCCTGGCCTGATGAATTAGCACAAATGGGGCCCTAACCCACCTGGTAGTGGCATAATATTAGAAATGAAGTCCTGGTTGTATTATTGCTTTGGAGAGTGCTGGCAATGTTTAGGATGTCCTTTTGTCCTGAGGAAGCCTAGCCAATGAACTCACTAGCACATGGGAAGGCATTGGAAGGGTGAGATGACTGGTACAGTCTCAGATTAGCTACTAGTTGCATGGTAATCAGAAGGTATAAAGTATTTAAAGTACCTCTGACTATTTATTATTTCTATGAGTGGCTATCAAAGCCTAAGTAGCAGGGGTGACAGGCTTTTAAGCATGAAGTAGCAAGCTACCTAGAGAGAGGCATATTTCACTCTCCCAGGGTAGGTTTGGAGTATTTTTGTTTTAGTCCAGCTGGCAAAGCCTTTTACTGATGCTGTAACATCTGGAGGACTATCTAAATTCTTAAATGCTTTGGGACAGGGCCAGAGGATAAAGAACCTTATACAAGGAAAGTCTCTTGGGGTTTACACGTTCTGGCCACTGGGTCACCAGTAAAGGTTTGCACAGTCTGGCCACTGGGTTACCAGTAGAGGCTGGATTTCATCCACAGAATGATGAAAGCTCAGCACAACCCTGCAGTTATTCCCTAGCTTTCGTAATGTATCCGGGGAGGAGAATCCCCATTGCCAGACCCATTCCCAGCACTGTGTTTTGCCAACCCTTTCCCTGACCTGAGAAATGCTCTCTGAGTCAGAGTGTCAGAAGCATGGTTAGTCAAATAAAGCCATTCCTCCTTTTCTGCATTCCCTTTTCTGTCTGGGTTTCCCAGCACTGGGAACCTTTCCTGCCAGGGACAGAAGGGACGGAGTGTGTGAGCAAGCAGGCCTTCCTGTGGGACATGCCAAGGCGTGTTTGTGCTGAAGACAAGCAGTGTAAGAGCTTTGGAAGGTGCATCATCTGCTGCCTCATCTCAGAGAGCTGGGGAGACCATGGTTACTTAGACGTTGAAGCAAGGAAAGCCAGGGAATTTGGGTTACCATTTTTCTAATTAATCTTTTTATCACTTTTTTTTGTTGTTGTTGTTGGTTTTTTTGTTGTTTGTTTTGTTTTGGTTTTTTGTTTAGAGTAAATCTCTTTAAGGTTCCCCACTGGTTTCAAAGAGGGAAAGAAAAAGGTTTTTAATTAGAGCTGTACAGTTCATGTACCTAATGAATCAATAGTAATTGCATATAATGGAAGCTTCTTCAAAGCACACCCATGGAGTATAGTAAAACCTCCTTTAACAGGTTTAATTCCTTGCCAGTGACCTTTTAAGAGGATTCTCTATCATATATTGGCTCTAGTGTGTAGCTTTTTCCCATGTATTCTCTGGAGTTCATCCAGGTACAATATGCTTGGATATCCAGTGGTATATTGTAGCCATGGGTATTAGGTACAGTCACAGACATACAGTGTTAATTTAGTGTTAACACAGTCACAGTGTTAATTAATACACTTCCTAAAATTCTGTTATTCTCTCTATGTAGTTCTATGAAAGGCTAAATGGATTATATTACCCCTACAGACTACAAAAATAGCCAATATGTTTTCAATTGTTTCAACCACTATTTTAATCTGAAAGTCGAGGCTACAAAATATCTTCCATCAACAGACTGGAGAAAGAAAATAAATGAGATGAGAAGGCTTTCTGAATTAGTGGTGTCTTATCATTACATTAGTCACACTTCCTTAGTGAAAAATAGAAATTAATAATGGAACACAGTTCTCCAGATCAAGAAATCATTGTACAAGACAAAGTTTCTGGAGAGGATCCTTCTCTAAGGAAATCCCCCCAACTACTCCTTCAAAGAAAAGCCTTCAGGTATGGATGCAGACTTGAACTTTCAGAACTTTCTCCACATTTTTTGAGGACATAACCCTAGCAGGCTTAGGATACGATAGTTGAATTGATATTGCTTTACTGATGAGGATGACATCTGAATCTCCCACAAAGGTGCCTTTACAGTGTCTATCCCATTTTGGTATGGTCACAGATATAATCTGTTCTGGCTTAGCTCTCTTTATCCTGCCGTGACTTCATCTGCACTGGCAGTGATGTACCTGCAGGGTTCACAGGGCAAAGCACTTGAACAGATCTCGGCTGGTCCTGCTCATCCCCCCTTCTGCTGGAGCACATGTTGGAGGGGACTGGGCAGGAAGAGCTCAGCAGATAATGAGATATTGCTTTGATTTCCCTGGTAATTCAGTTTCTTCAAGAATTTCACTGATGCCCAAAGTGTTTCTGCCTTGTGCAAACCAAGGGGTTGTTCAGTCTTGTTTTACGTGGGGTCTTTTTGTTCTAGAGGAAGGTACCAGCCTTTCAACTGAAAAGCAAAGACTCTTGACTCTGACAGAGGGAAGGAAACTCGAATATACACACACTAAAACCACCGTGCTTTAGACCTACACACCTTAGTGTTTGTCATCCACACTGCACTGGGTGAGCTTTCATCACACAGGGTAAAAAATCCTTACCCTGGGAAAGGCCAAGCACAAGGGCATTTGCCTCAAAAAGCTTCTTTGCAAGACCTAAATCAGAGTTTAGGAAAATCTAAGCTTTCATTTTCAAAAAGCTCTCCAGCTTTCATTTTTATGAAGAATATGCAACCTGAGGGAATGCCAACGCTATAAGGCCAGAAGGCATCAATATGATGCATATATATAAAATATATTTAAATTATACAATAAATATGCTTTATATAATAGAATGCATTAAATATATTTAATCTCACGATTTTCAGATTAATATCCTCTTTCTCAAGGGTCTCTGTTCTGATTCTGGAACATTCATATCTCTCAATCTTTCCTTAAGAGAGAAAATAAAAAAGCTACAATGCAAGTTTTTGGACCAAGTAATTGAAAATCTGAAATGAAAATGTGAGGATTTTTTTAGTTAAGCTGTTCCCATAAAAAGTGTGATGTATTGGCTGACTAAGATCTCTGTTATGTCCTGCCAGAATTTAGATCTGAGCTATGTCTCTTTAATATATTTTCTTTTCTGTTTTCAAAAATTCTCTTTCTAGAGCTCATCATCTGTTTTTATGCATTAAAATTCTTAAAATTCAGCATCTTTGTATTAAATTTAGAAACCTTTAATATCTCAGTGTGAAAAAGAGGGAGCTGAGCTGTGCTTATTTGAACCTAAGTTACTATTATCAGAGAATGCTGCTGCCTGGAGCACCTGAATGTCCTTCTAAAGGTAGCTCCTGGCAAGTGGTGAGGAACAGCCAAGCAATTCAAAAGCATAATTGACTTCTGGATGCTCTTTTCTGACATGATAACCCAAGGTTATGTGTTATTTAGGTGATACTAGTGGTCCCAAATTGCATATTAGCTGGAAGGATCTGTGCTGGAATTCGCTCTACCAGAGGATGTTTTCCAGGATTCCTTTCTAGTTGTGGCAAGTTTTTAATCTACTAAAAGTAGGAGAAATGTAGGGGGAATTCATTGCTCCACTGATGAAAAGCTCCCCTCTTGTTTGAGTTTGCTTGTCCAAGTGGGTTTATCTCTTGAAAAATTGATATAACAGTGTTTAAGTGGACATAATGCTTACATACCTCAAAAGAACATTGTGGGACATAACAGGCTGATTAATTTACTTTTGTGCTATGCAAGATATTTCTATCAATTCTTAGATTTCACATGTGTGCCAAAAGTGAGATACATGGATAAATGTATAGCAACACATACAGGGAAAAGCAATTTTGACAACATATAAAATGTTTTGTGTTGACAGATCATTACCACTCAGAAATGAAACATTGAGGATATTATAGATAGTACCATGATATTGTCAGCTTAGTGTTCATCAGCAGTACAAAAAGAAAACAAATAGATATGTTAAGAAAGGAATAAAGGAGAAAACAGAAGACATCATTATGGAAACACATTCATGGTTTTCCCCACCTTGATGGCTGTGTGCAGTTCTGGTCCTTCCATCTTCAAAAAGTATTTTCTTAAAGAGGGAAAGGTTCAGTGCGTAGTGACAAGGACAATTCAGAGGTACAGAGCAGCTTCTGTGTAAGGAAAACCAAGGTACATCTGCCAGTTTTAGTTCAGATCAGGCACGTGGTTTTGAAATAAACCTTCAAATCATCCTCACTTACTGCACTTTGGTTCAAACAGAGCACCTGAACTGAATTCCATTTGGATGAAGCAAAACCAGCCCATGCCCTGGAATATGCCTAGTGCAATTCTGGAACATGCCCAGTGCAATCCAACTGCTAATGAGTATACAACCTGCAGGACCAATTTTATACTAATTGGAAGAAAAAAGCCTGCTGAGGATGCTGGAAACTCTACATCAATAATTTTATTTAACAAGTGCATTCCTATTATTTACTGTACAATGTGGCGTAGCTGAGGTGAATGCTTCAACCTGAAAAAGAAATGATTTATTGGAAATGTGAGACAGGTCCATACAATTCTGAGTGGCATGGAGAGGAATGCTAGAGATCAACTGGTCATTGTATTTTTCAGGTACAGATCCCATAGGATTAGGTACTGCCTTAATTTGAATCAGGTTTAAAACAAAGGAAAGGATATGGTTCTTTGTGTGGCATGCAGTGAACCTGTGGAGCTCCTTGCCAGAGGATGTTTCATATGGGTGAAGTTCAGGTGGGTGTGAAGGCAGACTGGACAAATGCTTGGAAGAGAGATCTGTTGACATTTACTAACTGGATTACCAGTTACGTCAGAATTGGAAATTCTCTGTGGCTGAAAGTGGGTAGATCACATATGTTCCCTTTTCTTTCTCTTCCCTACATGTCCCCTCATGACCACTGCTGGAGGCACAACATTGTTCAAGGTAAGCCCTTGCTCTGAGGCAGTGCTATGTTCTTTCTTGTATTATATGTCGTT